>ML778657.1:2279978-2351608 GCA_009831015.1 Picea engelmannii | reverse complement strand
TCAAGTTCAAACTCTAGCAGAGAATAACCTCTATCAGTACATTTATAGCAAGTAGGGAAAACTACAAGTCTAAGATGATATATTCCTTTGATTGATTATTGCATAGCTATGAACCCAACTCCACATTAATGTGGTACAAATTCCCACTTTAACATGGAGGAAGAGACATTTGAACCTTGCACCTCTCATATGCAAGTGCAATCCAAACTTTACAAATTGGTCATGGGATAATCCCCATTAAAAATTTTGGTAGAACTTAAGGAGAACTTAGGGATGGTCCTTAGTTCATATATTTTTGTGTGTAGGGAGTTTTATGCATGCCTCACATATTCAACCATTATGCCCACATGGCTACCTTAAAGTTTAATACCCCACATTTTGGCTTTTAAAACAACTAAACTACATTATGGTCTATATTATTATTTCTTTACTTATTATTTGTTGAACTCAGTTAGACTAATAGAACTATATGGCGAGGACATGTGGACCAACCTATATACACAAATTAATGTATGAGTTTTATTGTTTATGTTATTAATGATGACAATTATCTACAAAATTTTAAGTATACGAATTTAAAATGAAAGTTTAGTACGTGGATACTAGTTCAATTTATATTATGAATGGAGACTTGGTGTGATGCACATGGTAATTAAACATATTTTCTTACTTAAAATGTCAATACATACCATTGTTAATTGCATGAAAATGATTATATGGTTATGCATGATTATGTGTTTTAGTAAGCTAACCTACAACTTAATGGGCTAA
The DNA here is from genome assembly GCA_009831015.1 of Picea engelmannii. Classification (NCBI taxonomy): domain Eukaryota; kingdom Viridiplantae; phylum Streptophyta; class Pinopsida; order Pinales; family Pinaceae; genus Picea; species Picea engelmannii. The sequence goes on along the minus strand of ML778657.1, from coordinate 2,350,837 downwards.
GAGATAGCCAAATAACTATACCATTGAAGTAACATTGATGTCATGGACATCAAGAGAGTAATGGTATGTTGTCAAGCATTAATTTGTGATTTAATTATTGGTCCTAAACATTGCTATGATATGTGGGATAGTGCAGGTTTTACGAGAAGAATAGTTGTCCAAACTAGTTATTTGATGGCGAAGTTCTAAGAACAACAACAATGGCGCAATATGGTCAACGATAGGGTGTTGACCCTATTTCTATAAGGAGGGGTAGAGGTATTTACCACCATTTATCATATGAAACTTAGAGTCATGGGAGGTCCATGTTAAACCACATTCCCCTAAAAATGTGATGGGGGATTACCAATTGCAATACCCCTAGGCCGAACCCCAATTGTACATATGTTTTATAGGCTGGTGAGTCATGATATTATAGGACAAAATACTTATGTGACTATTAGGCTGGAGAGCTTGGATTGTCTAAAAGGTCAGTGTGCCTATTATTGTAATATATAAACACTCATATTTTAGTAAAGTACACCATTGCTATCGACCTTCCACACAAAAGAGATGGGGGGATAAACTCCACTAGGATGGGAAAGAGGGCTAAGATTCTAAGAAAGGGCTAAGCTTCAGGGCTTAATCCCAAAGGAATATTATTATGTTATTCCAAAAGTTTAAAGTGTGGATATAATTTTATGTTATCCCAAGTTCTTGGGGGAAGGGAACGAATTACAAGTGGGACAAGAGAGTCCCTTAGGTTCCATGTGTCTTAAAGGACACATGTATATATATATATATATATATATATATATATATATATATATATATATATATATATATATTTGGGGATATAGTGTAATTCCCCATCTTTGGCTATTATTGATTCATGTTTCGTACCATTTTTCACTCATCCATGCTACCATACGTACTTGTACCCGATTCTATTATAGGTCGAGGATTTGGTTTGTCAGGCACACAGTTGAAGAAATGGATTGTCAGGCCTGTAGGAATTTTCTATCTAGGCGAGAGATTTTTTTTGTCGATGAAGCGGGTTGTCAGGCCCGTAGGCATTTTCTCTCCAAGTGAGAGATTTTTTTTGTCAATGAAGCAGGTTGTCAAGCCCGTGATCATTAACTTGAGGTAAGAGAATTGCTAGGAATTAATTCCCAAGGTGCCAAGATGAAACTACAGGGCTCTGAGATTCCCTATCTGGCCTATTGCTGAAGCCCCACAAGGGAAGTGGGGCAGTCAAGGGACTATTGAGAAAAGAAGGGGCACACTTCCTAGGGTGGGACATGCATGTGGGGAATGAGGGATTGTAGGCCAGTTGCTAGAGGTTGAGATGTAGTTACAGGGCTCTGAAACTTCTTGTTCGGCCTATTGCTGAAGCCCTGGAAAGGGAAGTGGGCAGCCGAGGGATTGTTGAGCAGAGAAGGGGTGCACATCCTTGGGTGGGACATGCATGTGGGGAATGAGAGACTGAAGGATGGTTTATAGGATAAGCACTTGAATCTGAGAATTGTTGTTGATTGTCAGACCTTAGACTGGCTTATAACTTCCTTTGCCCAGATAGATTTTATCCCCAGCTTAGGGGAGACCCACTGCTGAGATGATGAGTAGTGTGGTCTTTGACTGGGAGGAACATGGAAGGTCTACACACAATTGGTGTTTAATTCACTAAATATAAGTGATCCGTATTTTATGAGAAGAATGAAATGACTACATATTATTAACAGGTGCTTAACACAAAATAACAGAGATACAGTAAAACTAGTTTTCTATTCAATAAGGAAAAAGATGAAATTGAAAATGCAATGGAAACAAGCTTGCTGGAATGGTGGCGACTTATCTATGAGAAGAGATGTGACGGTTGTGTTCATTTGCAAGAAGATGATTACAATGAGGCTCTGAAGGCCCTTTTACAATAAATAGGAATGCCAAAAACCCTATACATCCAAAAAACTAACCCTAGGAGATGAAGCGCCAAAAGTCATGTGGGCTTCGTTTGGGTAAGTTAGTACATCAACTTCTCGGGGTTGTAACTTTTGCATACAATCTCTGTTTTAGGTGTATGATATCCCATTGGAAAGGTATCGTCGAGGAGATTCATTTTGGCGAAAATATAAAGGAAACTTCCACATTTCTCCCCATTTTCCCAAAAAACATCGTTTAGGGCCTCAAAACGACTCTAGAAGTGAAAAACTTCTAAAAATAGTAAATTACCAAAATTGCCAGAAAATTATTTTGAGCCAGTTGGAAAAGGTGGGTGGCCACCGATATCCCCCTGGATAAATCCTCCCTCCTTAGGAAGCAATGGTCTCCATTGCATTGAGTTCCCCCATCAGATGAAGAAATGTTTGTTGAATTTGGCCCCGGGTGAGCCACTTGCATTAATGCAGGAGTTGTCTTGCTTTGACGACTCGATAAAGATAGATCCTTTGTTGTCGAGTGCCCTTGATCTTTGTGTCCACAATCTGATCAATAGATTCATATTGTATGCAGTCGGGCTTGAGCTCTGTTGGTGTCAATTGTTCAGCTACTTCTGAGGTGTCCAATAATGGTGGGAAATAAGGGCGAAGGAGATCCACGTTGAACAGTGGGTGCAGGCCAAGGAAAGGAGGAATGCTAAACTAAAAAAAATTATCCCCCATGGCCTTGGTGATGGTGTACGACCCATAATGGAGTAGGCAAAGCTTCCAATGGGGTCATGTAAGGCGTTCTTTTTGCAAGTGCAACCAAACTTTGTCGCCCACCTGAAACTTATGTGGCATCCAATGTTGATCATGATGCTTCTTGTACTTGTCATTAGACTTTTGTAGGATATATTGAACCTATTGGCGGATGTGTTGGATCCACTCAATGAGCCGGGTGGCTTTGTCAGCTTCAGTTGGAGCAGGATATGAGTCGATCGAGGTGACCACAAGGGGAAGTGCAACATCTATGGGACCCAATGGTTGGAATCCCAACCCCACCTGAAAGGGTTTATGGTCGGTTGAGCTATGTAGGGCCCAGTTGTAGCTATGTTGGCCATAGGGAAGAATCTCATCCCATGTGCGAGGGTTCTTGTAATTATACATGCGAAGGATATGCATAATCATTCAATTTATGACCTCGGTTTGGCCATCTGTCTGCGGGTGGAAGGTCATGGATTTGGTGATCTTGGTGTCCAGCAGTGACCAAAGGCTCAACTAGAATGTGATGAGAAATTAATTGTCCCAATCTGAGACAATGGTTTGTGGGATTCCAAAGTGTACCCAAACTCGTTCAAAGAAGAGCTTGGTAGTGGCCTCTGCTGTGATGTTCATCTTGCGGGCAACCAAAATCGCCATCTTAGAATAACAATCAACAACCACAAAAACACAGTCATTTCCCCACTTGGTGGATGGGAGGCCCGACATGTAGTCCATTGAGATGGATTCCCATGGCCTGTCAGGAGTAGGAAGAGGTGTGTACATGCCCTGTTTCTTAGTGGTCGGTTTGGAAATAGTGCAAGTAGTGCAGGACCTAATATACTTGCTGACCTCCTGCCAAAGTTCAGCCAGTAGAAAGGTTTATGTAGCATCACCACTGTCTTTTCGACGCCGAAGTGTCCTACCACCCGACTGTAGTGGGATTCCCGGATTAGCTTTGCTTGCTCACTTGATGGAACATAGATATGGCCCAGACGACACAACAACCCATCCTGAATATGGAAATTATCGACAACTGCGTTTGCACCCAACATTTGGTAGGTGGTGGCGAAGTCTGGGTCTGTCTCATAGAGTTGGGGCCATCTAGAGGTCTCATGGATGCAAGAGTCTAGCACCATGGTGAGTCCCATGACTGGTGGTCTGTTGAGGCAATCAACGACACGATTGGTGCTTCCTATTTTATACTTGATGTTGAGGTGGAATTGTTGAAAGTGTGTGGACCATTTTTTATGGCGGTCATTCTGCAATTTTCCTCGTGTCTGCATGAACTGCAATGGATTATGATCAGTGTGGGTGACTATCTCCTTCCCAAGAATGTAATGTCTCCACTGGAGGCAGGATTTCACAATGGAGTACATTTCTGTGTCGAAAGTAGGGTACTTACATACAACATCTGATATTGTCTCACTATGATAGGCCACGGGGTGGTCGTGTTGAGTGAGAACGACACCCACAACATAGTTTGAAGCATCTGTATCGATCTCAAAGGGATGATGCAGGTCTGGTAGTGAAAGTATCGGGGTTGAGCACAAGTGTTGCTTCAAATCATCGAACATGATTTGTTGGGACCGGCCCCATGAAAATTTTGCCTTAACACCACCCCTATTTATTTGGATCAGGGCCCATGCAATATGGGAGAATCCCAACACGAACCTGCGGTAGAAATTGGCAAGGCCCAAGAAGCTTCGAAGCTCAGTGAGTGTGGTTGGGGTTGACCAGTCACGGATGACTTGGATCTTGGCTGGATCCACATGTACGCCATGTTGATCAACAATGTAGCCCAGGTAATAGACACTTTCCATGTCGAAGGAGCATTTTTCCAATTTGGTGTATAGCTTGTGCTGCTGCAGGGTGTGCAAAACCTGTTGAATATGCTGCAAGTGTTTGACCCAAGTCTTGTTGTAAATGAGAATGTCATCGAGATACACCACTGCAAAAGTATTGGTGATTGGGCACAGGATATCATCCATCATCCTCATGAAAGTGGCTGGAGAATTTGTCAAACCAAAGGGCATGACCAACCATTCAAAAAGGCCTTCCTTTGACTTGAAGGTGGTCTTCCATACATATGTTTGTTCTATCGAGACCTGGTGGTAGCCAGACTTCAAATCAATCTTACTGAAGTATTTGGCCCCTGTGATTTGATCAAAGAGATCGTCGATTCATGGAATCGGGTACAGTTTTCTGACTGTGATTTTATTCAGAGCCCGGTAATTAATGCAGATTCACCAGGTTCCATCTTTCTTCTATACCAGCATGATTGGGCTCTTGCAAGGTGATGAGCTGGGACGGATGTGCCCCTAGTGGAGCATTTCTTGGATCTATTGCTTGATCTCCTTATTCTCTAACAGAGAACGGAAATAGACTGGCCCATTGGGCAGCTATGCGTCAGGGGTCATATCAATGGGGTGCTTGACCTGGCAGTGCAAAGGTACCATGATAGGTGAGGAGAATATATCTGAGTATTCTTCCACAACCTTATCTACTTGCTTCTGTTGTGTGGAGAGGTCAGATGTAGAGACCCTAGATGTGGTTGTGATATTTTTCTTATTCTAAGAGCGAATCACGAAGAAGACAAACTTCCCCGTCTGAGAGATGACCTTCCTACATTGCTTAGCAGAGATCAAAGAAATAACACTAGGTGGGACTGCCTCGGGTATCTTGTACAATTTTCTGTTCAAAGTAATAATAACACTACGAGGCCTAGACTCATATACCACATGACACTTCCATAAATAAGGTTGGCCCAAAATAACATCACAAACTTTGAGAGGAGTAACATCACACAATACCTCATCTTTAAAGAGCTTGATGTCGTATGAAAATTGGCACTGTTGGCTGACACGGAGATCACTTCCTTGGCGGAGCCATCTAATGGTGTAGGGTTGTGGGCACGACATTGTCAACATGGGCCAGCCGCTTGACGACCTCTGTTGAGATGAGTTTCTTCTGGCTATCACTATCAATGATGAAGTCCAACGGGGTGCCTTTTACCCACATCTGTGAATGGAAGAGGCACTCTCCTTCTTCTGGATCGTCTGGTTCACTAGGATGGAGCTTGGTGGTAGAAACGGTGGCACTCGGTTCCATGTCAATGGTCTATATTCCCCTTTCTGGTTCTATCTTAGAGCCAGAACCCACATCTGATTCAGAGGCTTTCACTTCGGCCACCAACGACTGCTTTGAGTGACAGTCAACAGTGTTATGCCAATGGCTCTTATAGAAGTCGCACCACTTCCTAATATATTTCTTTGTATTTCCAATGTCCTTCTTTGCTTGTGGCTTGGACTGGTTGTCCTGATACTGTCCATATTTTCTCTGTCATTTGTTCTGTGGGTTTGGGATGCCCTGTCCTGGCTTTTGTTGTGAGGGGTTCCGAGGCCCAAATTGCCGCATCTTTTGTTTGATCTTCTGCTCGATTTTGATGGCATATTGGTAGGCCACACCCAATGATGAGATGTCCATAAATTCCATTTTTATCTGGATGTATCTATGTAAATCACTGTGATACTTGAGCACCAGATGTCACTCCAAATCTTTGATACCGAGCTTGGTGCGCAAGGTGTGGAAGATATTTGTGAAATCTGGCACTCCTTGGTCTCTTTCTTGTTGCAGTGTGGTCCATTTGGTATACAAGTCGTCATAACTTTCAACAGGGTAGTATTGTTCCTTAATATCATCCCTGAAGGATTCCCTCATTTCAAATAATGAGGGTTCCTCTTCTTCCTTTTTCTCACATAAATTTTCCCACCAAATTTTGACATGGGGAACGGCTTTGAGGAGTGCAAAAGTAATATTTTCTCTATTTGAAATTTTATGGACAGAAAAATACCCTTCTAGTAGATTCAACCACTTGTCTACAACATATGCGTCTATATGACCTTAAAATATAGGAATATCAAATTTTATTTGTACCTTGAAGGGGGTGGCGCCTCCACTCGAAGAAGATGCATCGCATGTTGATAGTCACCGAAGGATTTCATGAAACTATCCATCATCTCATTCCTCTGTTGCGTGAGGGATTCCTCAATCAACAGTTTGAAAGTATCTCTTGTCCCGTCATCTTTATTTTATCCTACCATGAGAGTTCGCTTGGGTGTGCGAGAGATTTTGTCCTCAAGAGAAACAAGCTTGAGACCCAACTCTTTGTACTCCAACCTCATTGGGGACATGCATTAAGACGACAAGGAGCAGACCGCTCTGATACCACTGATCCAGATTTTATGATCAGAATGAAATGACTATAGATTATTAAGAGGTTCTTAACACAAAATAACAGAGATACATTAAAACTGGTTTTCTATTCAATAAGGAAAAAGTTGAAACTGCAAAATGCAGCGGAAACAAGATTGTTGGAATGCTGGCGACTTATCTCTGAGAAGAGATGTGACGGCTACGCTCATTCACAAGAAGATGATTACAATGAGGCTTTGAAGGCCTTTTTACAATAAACAGGAATTCTAAAAACCCTAGACATCCAAAAACCTAACCCTAGGAGATGAAGCGCCAAAAGTCATGTGGGCCCCATTTGGGTAAGTTAGTACATCAACTTCCCGGGGTCGTAACTTTTGCATAAGATCTTTGTTTTAGGCGTATGATAGCCTGTTGGAAAGGTATCATCGAGGAGATTCATTTTGGGGGAAGTATCAAATAAATTGACATATTTCTCCCCATTTTTCCATAAAACATCGTTTAGGGCCTCAAAACGGCTCCGGAAATGAAAAATTGCTAAAAATATTAAATTACCAAAAATTGCCAGAAAATTGTTTTGAGCTAGTTGGTAAAGGTGGGTGTCCACTGATATCCACTTGGATCAATCCTCCCTCCTTAGGAAGCAATGGTATCCATTGCTTTTATTTCCCCCATCAGATGAGGAAATTTCGTTTGAATTTGGCCCCAGGTGAGCCACTTGCCTTGGTGCAGGAGCTGCCCTACTTTGACGACTCGATAAAGTTGGATTCTTTGTTGTCAAGTGCCCTTGATCTGTGTGTCCACAATATTATCACTGGATGCCTATTTTATGCAATCAGGGTTGAGCTCTGTTGGTGTCAGTTGTTCTGCTACTTTTGAGGTGTCCAATAATGGTGGGAAATAAGGGTGAAGGAGATCCACATTGAACACTGGGTGAAGACCAAGGAAAGGAGGAATGTTGAGCTCAAAAGAATTATCCCCCATGACCTTGGTGATGGTGTACGACCCATAACAGAGTGGGAAAAAATTTATATGGGGTTCTGTAAGATGTTCTTTCTGCAAGTGCAACCAAACTTTGTCACCCACCTGAAACTTATGTGGCACCCAATGATGATCATGGCACTGCTTGTACTTGTCATTGGACTTTTGTAGGATATCTTGAACCTCTTGGAAGATGTGCTAGATCTGCTCAATGAACCAGGTGTATTTTTTAGCTTCAGTTGGAGCAGGAGATGAGTCGGTCGAGGTGACCGAAAGGGGAAGTGCAACATCTATGGAACCCAATGTTTGGAATCCCAACCCCTCCTAAAAGGGGTTGTGGTCGGTTGAGATATGCAGGGCTCAGATGTATTTATACTGGACATAGGGAAGGATCTCATCCCATGTGCGAGGGTTCTTGGAATTATACATGCGAAGGATATGCACAATCAATCAATTTATGACCTTGGTTTGGCCATCTACCTGGGGGTGGAAGGTCGTGGATTTGGTGAGCTTGGTGTCTAGCAGTGACCAGAGCCTCGACCAGAATGTGATGAGAAATCGACTATCTAGATCTTAGACAATGGTTTGTGGGATTCCAAAGTGTACCTAGAATCGCTCAAAGAACAGCTTGGCAGTGGCCTCTGTTGTGATGCTCTTCTTGCAGGAAACCAAAACCACCTTCTTAGAAAAGCGATCAACAACCACAAAATACAATTATTTCCCCACTTGGTGGACGGGAGGCCTAACATGTAGTCCATTGAGATGGATTCCCATGGTCTATCAGGAGTAGGAAGAGGGGTGTACATGCCATGTTTCTTAGTGGTTGGTTTGGAAATAATGCAGGTAGTGCAGGACCTGATATACTTGTTGACCTCCTGCCAAAGTTTCGACCAATAGAAATGTTTTTGTAGCATTGCCACTGTCTTTTCGATGCGGAAGTGTAATGCCACCCGACCATAGTGTTATTCCCATATCATCTTCACTTGCTCGCTTGATGGAACACATATATGGCCCAAACGAAACAACAACCCATCCCAAAGATGGAAATTATCGACAACTGTGTTTTCACCCAACATTCGGTAGGTGGTGGTGAAGTCTAGGTCTGTCTCATAGAGTTGGCGCCATCCAGAGGTATCATGGCTGTAAGAGTCTAGCACCGTGGTGAGTGTCGCGACTGGCGGTCTGTTGAGGCAATCAGCGATGTGATTGGTGCTTCATTTTTTATACTTGATGTTGATGTGGAATTGTTGCTAGTATGTGGACCACTTTTGATGGTGGTCATTTTGCAATTTTCTTCGTGTCTGCATGAACTGCAGTGGCTTATGATCAGTGTGGGTGACAATCTCCTTCCCAAGAATTTATTGTCTCCACTGGCGGCAAACTTACACAATGGAGTACATTTATGTGTCATAAGTAGGGTACTTACGGACAACATATGATAGTGTCTCACTATGATAGGACACGGGGTGGCCGTGCTGAGTGAGAAAGATGTCCACAACATAGTCTTGACTCTTAAGCATCTATCTCGATCTCAAAGGGTTGTTGCAAGTACGGTAGTGAAAGTACTGGGGTTGAGCACAAGTGATGCTTCAAATCATTGAACGCTTGTTGTTGGGATCGGCCCCACACAAATTTCGCCTTACCACCGCCCCTGGTTATTTGGCTGAGGGTCCATGAAATATGGGAGAATCCCAACATGAACCTGTGGTAGAAATTGGCAAGGCCCAAGAAGATCTGAAGCTCAGTGAGTGTGGTTGGGGCTGTCCAGTCACAAATGAATTGGATCTTGGATGGATCCACATGTACACCATGTTAATCAACAATGTAGCCCAGGTAATGGACCCTGTCCATGCCAAATGAACATTTTTTCAAATTGGTGTATAGCTTGTGTTGCTGCAGGATATGCATAACCTGTTGAATATGTTGCAAGTGTTCATCCCAAGTCTTGTTGTAAATGAGAATGTCATCCATATGCACCACTACAAAATTATTGGTGAATGGTCGCAGGACATCGTCCATCATCCTCATGAAAGTGGTTGGAGCATTTGGAAAACCAAAGGGCATGACCAACCATTCAAAAAGGCCTTCCTTTGACTTGAAGGCGGTCTTCCATACATCTGTCTCTTCTATCGGGACCTGGTGGTAGCCAGACGTCAGATCAATCTTACAGAAGTATTTGGCCCCTGTGAGTTGATCAAGGAGGTTGTCGATTTGGGGAATCAGGTACTGGTTTCTTACTGTGATTTTATTCAGAGCCCGATAATCAATGCAGAGTCGCCACATTCCAAATTTATTCTGTACCAGCACGATTGGGCTCCCACAAGGTGATGAGATCGGACGGATGTGCCCCTAGTGGATCAGTTCTTGTATCTGTTGCTTGATCTCCTCATTCTCTAACAAAGAGCGGTGATAGACTGGCCCATTGGGAAACAGTGCACCAAGGGTCATATCGATTGGGTTCTTGACCTTGTAGTGCAAAGGTACCCTGGTAGGTGAAGAGAAGATATCTGAGTATTCTTCCACGACCTTATCCACTTGCTTCTTCTGTGTGGAGAGGTTGGCCACAGAGACCCTGGATGTGGCTGTGATATTTCACTTATTCTGAGAGCAAATGACAAAGAAGAAAAAATTCCCCATCTGAGAGATGACCTTCCTTCATTTCTTAGCAGAGATCAAGGAAATAGCACTAGGTGGGATTGCCTCGGGTATCCTGCACAATTTCCTGTTCAAAGTAATAATAACACTATGAGGCCTAGACTCATATACAGCATGACGTTTCCATAAATAAGGTTGGCCGAAAATAACATCACAAAATTTGAGAGGATAAACATCACACAATACCTCGTCTTTGAAGTACTCGATGTTGTACAATAGTGGACACTTTTAGTTGACACGGAGATCACTTCCTTTGCGGATCCATCCAATGGTGTAGGGTTGTGGGTGTGGAATTATCGGCAAGGAAAACCACTTGACTACCTCTACTGATATGAGGTTCTTCTAGCTACTGTTATCAACGATGAAGTGCAGTGGGGTGCCTTTTACCCACAACTGTGAATGGAAAAGGCGCTCTCCTTCTTATGGCTCGTATGGTTCACCAGGTTGGAGCTTGGTGGTAGCAACGATGGCACTGAGTTTTGCGTCAATGATTCGTCTTCCCCTTGTTGGTTCTGACTCAAAGTCAGAACCCGCATTTGATTAAGAGGATTTCACTTCGGCCATGAGTGACTACTTTGAGTGGCAGTCGGCAGTGTTATGCCAAGGGCTCTTATGGAAGTCGCACCACTTCCCGGTATCTTTCTTTGTCTTTCTAGTGTCGTTTTTTGCTTATGGCTTGGACTAGTTTTCCTAATATTGTCCATATTTTCTTTGTCCTTTTTTCTATGGGTTGGGGCCACATTTTCCAAGATTTTGTTGTGGGGGGTTCCCAGGCCCAAATTGTCCCGTCTTTTGTTTGAGCTTCTGCTCGATTTTGACGACATATTGGTAGGTCGCGCCCAAGGATGAGATGTCCAAAAATTCCATTTCGGTCTGGATGTATCTATGCAGAGCACTGCGATACTTGATCACCAGATGTCACTCTAAATCTTTGATACCCAGCTTGGTGCGCAAGTTATGGAAAATATTTGTGAAATTTGGCACTGCTTGGTCTCTTTCTTGCCGCAGTGTGGTCTGTTTGGTATACAAGTCATCATAACTTCCGACAGGGTAGTATTACTCCTTAATAGCATCCCTGAAGGATTCCTAGGTGGTCATGACTATAAATAATGAGGTTTCCTCTGTTTCATTTTTCTCATGGAAAGTTTCGCACCAATATTTGACATGGGGAATGGCTTTGAGGAGCGCAAAAGTACTATTTTCTCTATTCAAAAAGTTGTGGACAGAAAAATACCCTTCTAGTAGATTCAACCACTTGTATACATAATCTGAGTCTATATAGCCTTCAAATAAAGGAATATCGAAATTTATTTGTACCTTGAAGGGGGCGGCGCCTCCGCTCGAAGAATATGCATCGCCTGTTGGTAGTCGCCGAAGGATTTGCGTAAAACTATCCATTATCTCGTTCCTCTGTTGTGTGAGGGATTCCTCAATCAACAATTTGAAAGGATATCTTGTATTTTCATCCTTATTTTCTCCTGCCATGAGAGTTCGCTTAGGCGTGCGAGAGATTTTGTCCTCAAGAGAAACAAGCTCAAGACCCAACTCTTTGTACACCGACCTCATTGGGGACATGCATTAAGACGACAAGGAGAAGACTGTTTTGATACCACTGATCCAGATTTTATGAGAAGAAAGAAATGACTACATATTATTAACATGTGCTTAACAAAAAATAATAGAGATACAGTAAAACTAGTTTTCTATTCAATAAGGAAAAAGCTGAAACTGTAAAATGCAGCGAAAACAAGCTTGTTGGAATGGTGGTGGCTTATCTCTGAGAAGAGATGTGGCGGCTATGCTCATTCGCAAGAAGATGATTAAAATGAGTCTATGAAGGAATTTTTACAATAAAAAAGAATGATAAAAACCCTATACATCCAAAAACCTAACCCTAGGAGATGAAGCGCCAAAAGTCATGTGGGCCCTGTTTGGGTAAGTTAGTACATCAACTTCTCGGGGTCATAACTTTTGCATACGATCTCCGTTTTAGGCATATGATAGCCCGTTGGAAAGGTATTGTCGAGGAGATTAATTTTGGGGGAAATATAGAATGAACCTACATATTCAGGCCCATTTTTCCAAAAAAAGATCATTTAGGGCCTCAAAACGGCTCCGAAAGTGAAAAACTGCTAAAAATAGTAAATTACAAAAATTGCCAGAAAACTGTTTTAAGCCAGTTGGAAAAGGTGGGTGATCACCGATATCCAACTAGATCAATCCTCCTTCCTTAGGAATCAATGGTATCCATTGCATTGATTTTCCCCATCAGATGAGAAAATTTATGTTGAATTTGGCCCCGGGTGCAGGAGCTACCCTACTTTGACGACTTGATAAAGCTAGATCCTTTGCTGTTGAGTGCCCTTGATCTGTGTGTCCAAAATATGATCACTGGATGCCTGTTGTATGCAGTTGGGGTTGAGATCTGTTGGTGTCAATTGTTTTTCTACTTTTGAGGTGTCCAATAATGGTGGGAAATAAGGGTGAACGAGATCCACATTGAAAACTAGGTGCAGACCAAGGAAAGGAGGAATGTTGAGCTCAAAAGAATTATCCCCCATGGACTTGGTGATGGTGTATGACCCATAATGGAGTGGTCAAAGCTTCCGATGGGGTCCTGTAAGGCATTCTTTCTGAAAGTGCAACCAAACGTTGTCGCCCACCTGAAACTTATGTGGCACCCGATGTTGATCATGGCATTGCTTGTACTTGTCATTGGAATTTTGTAGGATATCTTGAACTTGTTGGTGGATGTGATGGATCCACTCAATGAACTAGGTGGTTTTGTCAGGTTCAGTTGGAGAAGGAGCTGAGTCGATCGAGGTGACTGCAAAGGGAAGTGCAACATCTATGGGACCCAATGGTTGGAATCAAACCCCACCTGAAAGGAGTTGTGGCCGGTTGAGCTATGCAGGGCTCGGTTGTAGCTATGTTGGACATAGGGAAGGCTCTCATCCCATGTGAAAGGGTGCTTGGAATTATACATGCGAAGGATATGCATAATAATTCGATTTACAAACTTGGTTTGGCCATCCTTCTAGGGCTAGAAGGCCGTGGATTTGGTGAGTTTGGTGTCCAGCAGTGACCAGAGGCTCGACCAGAATGTGCTGACAAATTGACTGTCCCAATATTAAAAAATGGTTTGAGGGATTTCAATGTGTACCCAGACTCATTCAAAGAAGATCTTGGCAGTGGCCTCTATTGTGATGCTCTTCTTGCAGGCAACCATAATCGCCATCTTAGAAAAGTGATCAACAACCAAAAAAACACAGTCATTTCCCTGCTTGGTGGATGGGAGGCCCAACATGTAGTCCATTGAGATGGATTCCCACGGCCTATCAGGAGTAGAAAGAGGGGTGTACAAGCCTTGTTTCTTGGTGGTCGGTTTGGCAATAGCACTGACGGTGCAGGACCTGATATACTTGCTGACCTCCTATCAAAGTTTTGGTCAATAGAAATGTTTCTGTAGCATCACCACTGTCTTTTTGACCCAAGTGTCCTTCCACCCAACTGTAGAGGGATTCCCTGATCATGTTCACTCGCTCACTTGATGGAAAACATATATGGCTGAGAGGACACAACAACCCATCTTGAAGATGGAAATTATCGACAATTGTGTTTGCACCCAACATTTGGTAGGTGGTGGCGAAGTCTAGGTCTGTCTCATAGAGTTGGGGCTATCCAGAGGTCTCATGGCCGCAAGAGTCTATCACTGTGGTGAGTGCCATGACTAGCAGTCTATTGAGGCAATTATTGATGCGATTGGTGCTTCATGTTTTATACTTGATGTTGAGGTGGAATTGTTGCAAGTATGTGGACCACTTTTGATGGCAGTCATTCTGCAATTTTCCTTGTGTCTGTATGAACTGCAGTGGCTTATGATCAGTGTGGGTGACTGTCTCCTTCCCAACAATGTAATGTGTCTACTGGCAGCAGGCTTGCATAATGGAATACATTTTTGTGTCGTAAGTAGGGTACTTATGGACAACATATGATAGTGTCTCACTATGATAGGCTATGAGGTGGTCGTGCTGACTGAGAATGGTGTCCACAACATAGTCTGAAGTATCTGTCTCGATCTCAAAGGGTTGTTGCAATTCTGGTAGTGAAAGTACTAGGGTTGAGCACAAGCATTGCTTCAAATCATCGAACGCTTATTGTTGGGACCAACCCCATGCAAATTTCACCATTCCACCACCCCTGGTTATTTGGCTGAGGGCCCATGCAATATGGGAGAATCCCAACATGAACCTGTGGTAGAAATTGGCAAGGCCCAAGAAGCTCCGAAGCTCAGTGAGTGTGGGTGGGGCTGGCCAGTCACAGATGACTTGGATCTTGGTTGGATCTAGATGTGTGCCATGCTAATCAACGATGTAGCCCAGGTAATGGACCCTGTCCATGCCGAAGGAGCATTTTTCCAAGTTGGCGTATAGCTTGTGCCACCGTAGGGTGTGCAGAACCTACTAAATATGCTGCAAGTGTTCATCCCAAGTCTTAATGTAAATGAGAATGTTATCCAGATACACCACTACAAAAGTATTGGTGAATGGTCGCAGGATATCATCCATCATCCTCATGAAAGTAGCTGGAGCATTTGTCAAACCAAAGGGCATGAAAAACCATTCAAAGAGGCCTTCCTTTGACTTGAAGGTGGACTTCCATGCATCTATTTTTTCTATCGAGACCCGGTGGTAGCCAAATTTTAGATCAATCTTACTGAATTATTTGGCCCCCGTGAGTTTATCAAGGAGGTCATCAATTAGGGGAATCGGGTACCGGTTTCTGACTATGATTTTATTCACAGCCCAATAATCAATGAAAAGTCGCCAAGTTCCATCTTTCTTCTGTACCAGCATGATTGGGCTCCCACAAGGTGATGAGTTGGGACAGATGTTCCCCTTGTGGAGTAGTTCTTGGATCTGTTGCTTGATCTCTTCATTCTCTAACAGAGAGCGACGATAGACTTGCCGATTGGGCAGCGGTGTGTCAAGGGTCAGATCGATGGGGTGCTTGACTTGGTAGTGCAAAGGTACCCCGGTAGCTGAGGAGAAGATATATGAGTATTCTTCCACAACCTTATCTACTTGCTTCTATTGTGTGGAGAGGTCGACCGTAGAGCCCTGAGATGTGGTTGTGATCTTTCACTTATTCTGAGAGCGAATCACGAAGAAGACAAACTTCCCCATCTAAGAGATAACCTTCCTACATTGTATAGCAGATATCAAGGAAATATCACTAGGTGGGACTGCCTCAGGTATCCTGTAAAATTTCTTGTTCAAAGTAATAATAACACTATGAGGCCTAGAATCATATACAACATGACGTTTCCATAAATAAGGTTGGCCCAAAAGAACATCACAAACTTCGAGAGGAGAAAAATCGCACAATACCTCGTCTTTGAAGGGCTTGATGTCGTATGGCATTCGACACTGTTGGTTGACGCGGAGATCGCTTCCTTGGTGGAGCCATCCAATGGTGTAGGGTTGTGGGTGCGTCATTGTCGGTAGGGCCAGCTGCTTGATGACCTCTACTAAGATGAGGTTCTTATGGCTACCGCTATCAACGATGAAGTGAAACGAGGTGACTTTTACCCACATATGTGAATGGAAGAGGCACTCTTCTTCTTCTAGCTCGTCTGGTTCACCAGGCTAGAGTTTGGTGGTAGCAAAAGTGGCACTAGGTTCCATATCAATGATTTGTCTTCCCCTTTCTGGTTCTGTCTTAGATTCATAACCTGCATATGATTCAAATTCTTTCACTTCGGCCACCAACGATTTCTTTGAGCAGCAGTCAACAGTGTTATGCGAAGGGATCTTATGGAAGTCACACCACTTCTCGGTATCTTTCTTTGTCTTTTTGGTGTCCTTATTTACTTGTAGCTTGGACTTGTTGTCCTGATATTGTCCATATTTTCTCTGTCCTTTGTTCTGTGTGTTGGGGCCACCCTTTCCTGGCTCTTGTTATGAGAGGTTCCCAGGACCAAATTGCCGCGTCTTTTGTTTGAGCTTCTGCTTGATTTTGAGGGCATATCGGTAGGCCGCACCCAAGGATGAGATGTCCAAAAATTCCATTTTGGTATGGATGTATCTATGCAAAGCACCGCGATACTTAAGCACCAAATGTCGCTTTGAATCTTTGATACCTAGTTTGGTGTGCAAGGTATGGAAGATATTTGTGATATATGGGACTGCTTAGCCTCTTTCTTACCGCAGTGTGGTCCATTTGGTATACAAGTCGTCATAACTTCCAACATGGTAGAATTTTTCCTTAATAACATCCCGAAAGGATTCCCATGTGGCCATGACTGTAAATAATGAGGGTTCCTCTGTTTCCTTTTTCTCACAGAAAGTTTCCCACCAATCTTTGACATGGGGAATGGCTTTGAGGAGCGCAAAAGTAATATTTTCTCTATTCGAAAATTTATGGACAGAAAAATACCCTTCTAGTAGATTCAACCACTTGTCTACAACATATGTATCTATCTTACCTTCAAATATAGGAATATTGAAATTTATTTGTACCTTGAAAGGGGCGGCGCCTCGCTCGAAGAAGATGTGTCACATGTTCATAACTGCCGAAGGATTTGCGCGAAACTATCCATCATCTTGTTCCTCTGTTGCGTGAGGGATTCCTCAATCATTAGTTTGAAATGATATCTTGTCCTCTCATATTTATTTTCTTCTTCCATGAGAGGTCGCTTGGGCATGCGAGAGTTTTTGTCCTCAAGAGAAACAAGCTCGAGACCCAACTCTTTGTACTCCGACCTCGTTGGGGACATGGATTAAGACGACAAGGAGAAGACCACTCTGATACCATTGATCCAGATTTTATGAGTATAACTAAATGACTACAGATTATTAACAGGTTCTTAACACAAAATAAAAAAGATACAGTAAAACTGGTTTTCTATTCAATAAGGAAAAAGATGAAACTATAAAATGCAGCGAAAACAAGCTTGTTGGAATGGTGGTGGCTTATCTCTAAGAAGAGATGTGATGGTTGTGCTCATTCACAAGAATATTATTATGATGAGTCTCTGAAGGCCTTTTTACAATAAACAGGAATGAAAAAAAACCTAGACATCCAAACCCTAGGAGATGAAGCACCAAACGTCATGTGGGTCCCGTTTGGGTAAGTTAGTACATCAACTTCCCGGGGTCGTCACTTTTCCATACGATCTCTGTTTTAGGCGTATGATATCCCGTTGGAAATGTATCGTCGAGGAGACTCATTTTGGGGGGAAAATTGAATGAACTCTCAAATTTCTCCCCATTTTCCCAAAAAACATCGTTTAGGGCCTCAAAACGGCTTTGAAAGTGAAAAACTGCTAAAAATAGTAAATTACCAAAATTGCCAGAAAACTGTTTTGAGCCAGTTGGAAAAGGTGGGTGGCCACCGATATCCACCTGGATGAACCCTTCCTCCTTATGAAGCAACGGTATCCATTGCATTGAATTCCCCCATCATATGAGGAAATTTCTGTTGAATTTGGCCCAGGGTGAGCCACTTGCCTTGGTGCAGGAGCTTCCCTGCTTTGACAACTCGATAAAGTTGGATACTTTGTTGTCAAGTGCCCTTGATCTATGTGTCCACAATCTGATCATTGGATGTCTTTTTTATGCAATCGGGGTTGAGCTCTGTTGGTTTTAGTTGCTCTGTTACTTCTGAGGTGTCCAATAATTGTGGGAAATAAGGGCGAAGGAGATCCACGTTGAACACTGGGTGAAGGCCAAGGAAAGGAGGAATGTTGAGTTCAAAAGAATTATCCCCCACAGAATTGGTGATGGTGTATGTCCCATAACAGAGTGGGTGAAGCTTCCGATGGGATCCTGTAAGGTATTCTTTCTGCAAGTGCAACCAAACTTTGTCGCCCACCTGAAACTTATGTGTCACCCGATGTTGATCATGGCACTGCTTGTACTTGTCATTGGACTTCTGTAGGATATCCTGAATCTATTGGTGGATGTGTTGGATCCTCTCAATGAAATGTGTTCTTTGTTAGCTTCAGTTGGAGTAGGAGATGAGTCATTCAAGGTGACCGCAAGGGGAAGTGCAACATCTATGGGACCCAATGGCTGGAATCCCAACCCCACCTAAAAGGTGTTGTGGTCGGTTGAGGTATGCATGGCTCAGTTGTAGCTATGTTGGACATAGGAAAGACTCTCATCCCATGTGAGAGGGTTCTTGGAATTATACATGCAAAGGATATGCAAAATCATTCGATTTACGACCCTAGTTTGGCAATATGTCTGGGGGTGGAATGTCATGGATTTGGTGAGCTTGGTGTCCAACAGTGACCAAAGGCTCGACCAGAATGTGCTGAGAAATCAACTGTCCCGATCTGAGACAATGGTTTGTGGGATTCCAAAGTGTACCCAGACTCATTCAAAGAAGAGCTTGGCAGTGGCCTCTACTCTGATGCTCTTCTTGCAGGAAAACAAAATCTCCATCTTAGAAAAGTGATCAACAACCGGAAAAACACATTCATTTCCCCGCTTGGTAGATGGGAGGCCCGACATGTAGTCCATTGATATGGATTCCCATGGCTTGTCAGGAGTAGGAAGAGGGGTGTACAGGCCTAGTTTCTTAGTGGTTGGTTTGGCAATAGCACAGAAAGTGCAGGACTTGATATATTTATTGACCACCTGCCAAAGTTTCGGCCAGTAGAAATGTTTCTATAGCATTGCCACTATCTTTTCAATGCTGAAGTGTCCTGCCACCCGACTATAGTGGGCTTCCTAGATCAACTTCACTCGCTCTCTTGATAGAACACATATATGGCCCAGACAACACAACAAACCATCCTGAAGATGGAAATTATTGACAACTGTGTTTGCTCCCAACATTTGGTAGGTGGTGACAAAGTCTGAGTCTGACTCATAGAGTTGGGGCCATCCAGAGGACTCATGGCTGCAAGATTATAGCACCGTGGTGAGTGCCATGACTGGCGGTCTGCTAAGGCAATCAGTTACGCAATTGGTTCTTCTTGTTTTATACTTGATGTTGAGGTGGAATTGTTGCAAGTATGTGGACCACTTTTGATGGCAGTCATTCTGCAATTTTCCTCATGTTTGCATGAACTGCAATGGATTATGATTAGTGTGGGTGATTGTCTTCTTCCCAAGAATGTAATGTCTCCACTAGCAGTAGGATTTCATAATGGATTACATTTATTTGTCGTAAGTAGGGTACTTACGGACAACATCTAATAGTGTCTCACTATGATAGGCCATGGGGTGGAGCCGTTTTTGGATCTGTCGCTTGATCTTCTCATTCTCTAATAGAGAGTGGTGATATATTGGCCCATTGGGCAGCGGTGCGTCAGGGGAAGATTGATGGGGTTCTTGACCTGGCAGTACAAAGGTACGTCAATAGGTGAGGAGTAGATATCCGAGTATTATTCCACAACCTTATCTAGTTGCCTCTGTTGTATGGAGAGGTTGGTCGCAGAGATCCTAGATGTGGCTATGATCTTTCACTTATTCTGAGAGTGAATCATAAAGAAGACAAACTTCCCCGTCTGAGAGATGACCTTCCTACATTTCTTAGCAAAGATCAAGGAAATAGCACTAGGTGGGACTTCCTCGAGTATCCTGTATAATTTCCTATTCAAAGTAATAATAAAACTATGAGGCCTAGACTCATATACAACATGATGTTTCCATAAATAAGGTTGGCCCAAAATAAGATCACAAACTTTGATAGGAGCAACATCATACAATACCTCCTCTTTGAAGGGATTAATGTCGTACGACACTCGAAACCTTTGGCCGACGCGAAGATCGCTTCCTTGGTGGAGCCATATAATGGTGTAGGGTTGTGGGTGAGGCATTGTCGGCATGGCCAGCCACTTGATGACCTCTACTGAGATGAGGTTCTTATAGATACCTCTATCAACGATGAAGTGCAACGGGGTGCCTTTTACCCACATCTCTGAATGGAAGAGGCGCTCTCCTTCTTCTGGCTAATCTGGTTCACTAGGTTGGAGCTTGGTGGTAGCAATGGTGGCACTGGGTTCCACATCAATGATCCATCTTCCCCTTTTTGGTTCTGGCTCAAAGTTAGAGCCCACATCTGATTCATAGGCTTTCACTTCAGCCACCAACGACTACTTTGAGTGGCAGTCAACAGTGTTATGCCAAGGGCTGGAAGTCGCACCACTTCTCGGTATCTTTCTTTGTCTTTCTGGTGTCCTTATTTGCTTGTGGCTTGGACTGGTTGTCTTGATATTTTCCATCTTTTCTCTGTCCTTTGTTCTGTGGGTTGGGGCCACCCTTTCTTGGATTTTGTTTTGAGGGTTTCCCAGGCCCAAATTGTCGCGTCTTTTGTTTGAGCTTCTACTCGATTTTGATGGCATATTGGTAGGCCGTGCCCAAGGATGAGATGTCCAGAAATTCCATTTCGATATGGATGTATCTATGTAGAGCACCGCGATACTTGAGCACTAGATGTCTCTCCAAATATTCGATACCCAACTTGGTGCGCAAGGTATGGAAGATATTTGTGAAATTTGGCACTGCTTGGTCTCTTTCTTGCCGCAGTGTGGTCCATTTGGTATACAAGTCGTCATAACTTCCGACAGGGTAGTATTGTTCCTTAATAGCATCCCTGAAGGATTCCTAGGTGGTCGTGACTATAAATAATGATGGTTTCTCTGTTTCATTTTTCTCATAGAAAGTTTCCCACCAATCTTTGATATGGGGAACGACTTTGAGGAGCGCAAAAGTAATCGTTTCTCTATTCGAAAAGTTATGGATAGAAAAATACCTTTCTAGTAGATTCAACCACTTGTCTACAACATCTATGTCTATCTAACCTTCAAATATAGGAATATTGAAGTTTATTTGTGCCTTGAAGGGGGCGACGCCTCCACTCGAAGAAGATGTGTCACATGTTGGTAGTCGTCGAAGCATTTGCGCGAAACTATCCATCATCTCGTTCCTATGTTGCATGAGTACTTCCTCAATCAACATTTTGAAAGGATCTCCTGTCCCGTCATATTTATTTTCTCCTTCCATGAGAGGTCCCTTGGGCATGTGAGAGCTTTTGTTCTCAACAGAAACAAGCTCGAGACCCAACTCTTTGTACTCCGACCTCATTGGGGACATGCATTAAGACGACAAGGAGAGAACCACTCTGATACCACTGATCCGGATTTTATGAGTATAATGAAATGACTACAGATTATTAGCAGGTGCTTAACAAAAAATAACATAGATACAGTAAAACTATTTTTCTATTCAATAAGGAAAAAACTGAAACTGTAAAATGCAACGGAAACAAGCTTGCTGGAATGGTGGCGGCTTATCTCTGAGAAGAGATGTGACGGCTACGCTCATTCTCAAGAAGATGATCAAAATGAGACTTTAAAGGCATTTTTACAATAAAAATGAATGCCAAAAACCCTATACATGCAAAAACCTAACCCTAGGAGATGAAGCGCCAAAAGTCATGTGGACCCCGTTTGGGTAAGTTAGTACATCAACTTCCCGGGGTCTTAACTTTTGCATACAATCTCTGTTTTAGGCATATGATAGCCTGTTGGAAAGGTATCATCGAGGAGATTCATTTTGGGGGAAATATAAAAGGAACTTAAATATTTCTCTCCATTTTCCCAAAAAACATTGTTTAGGGTGTCAAAACGGCTCCAGAAGTGAAAAACTACTAAAAATAGTAAATTACCAAAATTGCCAGAAAACTGTTTTGAGCCAGTTGGAAAGGGTGGGTGGCCACCGATATCCACCTGGATCAATAAGTGTCTTTATGTGTTTGTGAAAATGTTATGTTATGAATTATGTTCTGTTATGGAATTTCTATTATCTATATGTATGAATTATTAATGTTGTATGTTGTTATTATTTCCCATAACTATGTTCATATGCAGAACATATCAATATATTTCATGGTCTGAGATTGGTAAAAAAAAGAGAGAATTTTGTGTGGCGTGGCCGAACCCGGTGGCTAGGGATGTTACAAAGTTGTATCAAATCAATTTTGTTGAAGTTGTTGGTAATGGGTACGTTACAAAGTGGTATCGGAGCTCCAGTTTTCAACACTGAGATTGGATGGGACAATTGGGGGAACACGAAAGTGAAATTTACAGACTATGTTGGAAAACTGGTTGACGGAATGTCGAAAAATGGATGTTTGAAATTTGTTTTTTGAAATCACAACAGTAAAATTGAGACAAATTTCATGGGTAATGTGAAGAATTTAGCCTCTTTGGAAATATTCGAACATAAGAAAATCAGAAAATTTTGGGTATTTTTCCATACGATGACATCGACATGACGTGGAGGCCACGTGTCAGCTGACGTGGTAGAAGAAATATGTGTGCTCCAAAAGTGGAAGTTATATGTTGGATGAGATGACAGTTGGCAAGTGATGTGGATCCATGGGGTAGACCAACTATTAGTCCCACTAAACTGCAGTAAGATCTTGGAAATTTATCTAAGTGCCAGTCCCACAAAACTACAGTAATATCTTGGAAATTGGTCCAATGAAACCATGGTAAGAATATGTAAAAATGGATAAGTATTGGGACTTCTCGGACAGACTTATGAAAAGAAGAATGCAAGATTATGGGTCCACGAGTCCGCGAAGATGGAAAAATGGCTAAGTGTTGGGACTTCTCAAACGGAGTTATGAAAGAAAGGTTACAAGGTTATGAGCCCACGAGTCTGCGTAGATGGAAAAATGGTTAAGTGTTGAGACTTCTCGGACAAACTTACGAAAGGAAGGTTGCAATATTATGAGTCTGTGATTCCGTGAGTCCGCGAATGATTCAGATTATTTTCAGCACGAAATGAGAGTGGAGATATAACACAGAAATATATAGAGATATTCCAAGAGAGCCAATAATATAATAGAGATATATTGGATATATAACAAGAGGCACATATATACAGTAATACACAATTTCTATTAATGAGCGAAACGTACAAAATTGTAGAAATAGAGTGAAAGACTCGCTAGAATGGTGGCAGCTTATCTCTAAGAAGAGATGTGATGGCTACTCACATTCGCAAGAATATTATTTTTACAATGAGACTCCAATGACCTTTTAAACATAAATAAAATCCAAAACCCTAACCCCGGAAGATGAAAAGCCAACAGTTTTGTGGACCCCATTTTGGGTAGTTTGTTGTATCAACTTATCGAGGGACTAACTTTGGCATACGATCTCTTTTTTGGGTGCACGATAGCTCGTTGGAAAGGTATCGATGCGGAGATTCATTTTGGGGTCTCAATCAGAGCCTTTGGCCATTATTTAGGTGGCCAATGGTGAAAAATCATCATTTAGGCCCTCAAAATGGTCCTAAAAGTTTAGGAACCGAAAAACTGCTAAAAATAATAAGTTGTCAACAAACTATTTTGAGCCAATTGGAATAGGTGGGTGGCCACTGATATCCACCTATATCAACGAAGATGGATTCTATGTTGATGATGGGTTCATGGAAGGGTCTTGGACATAAGAGTCTAGATAACCACCCAGAAAATTGATCTCGAAAATCAATTTCACAAGAAATTCGAAGAAAGAATTATGATGCATTATTGGAACAAAATTGTGCATAAATTTCATGAATTTGATAAATTATTTAGTCTAAAAAATATTGTTTCCTGCATATTTTCCAAATTTAACATAATTTAGATCAAAACAGGATCAACAAAATGGAAGATACACATAGGACTTACATCCATGAAGAGGAAGTCAAGGGGTTGTATGTCAATTTGAGTAATGATGGTACAAATTCAAATGGACATGGATAAGGCAAGGAGGAAAGCATGAACTTAGTAGAAACCATAAAAAGTATGCAAAAGGATGTCCAAAGTTATAAAGAAGATAATGAGAGGCTTATGAGATCCAAGGAGAAACAAGAAGGATTCAACATCAAGTTAATGCAGAGCTTGGATAGAATAGAGAAGAAGATGATAAGGAGACTGAGTCAAGAAAATAAGGGGGTCACAAATCTCATGATGAGAGGAGAAGAACAAGAAGTGTTGGTAGGCATCATCATCACTCACCAAGGAATTCAACTAGGAGATAAAACAATAGTTCAAGTCCATCCCCTATCAAGAAGCATAAGAGGAGGCCTGGAATAGATGAACTACAGGGAGAGATGAATAAGATCAAGCCTCCTACATTTTATGGTGAACACAAGAAGGATGAGGATGCAAATACATGGTTGTTGGGCATGAGGAAGTACTTCCAGTTACATAACTACTCCTCACAAGCAGAAGGAAGAATTTCCATCTATCAGCTCAAAGGAAAATAATCAATGTGATGGGACCAATTTGTGCAGGTGTGGCACATTGATGAGAAGAAGGTTACTTGGAGGGAATTCAAGAGGTATTTTCAAAAGAAATACTTGACCAAATGATACTATGATAAGAAAATGAAGGATTTCTTTGAACTCAAGCTTAGGAGTATGACCATATATGAGTCATGAGAGAAGGTTTTTAGAGCTGTTGTAATATGTTTCTTTCATTAAGGATGAACAAGTTAAGATTCAGAGGTACTTGAGTGGGATACCATCATTCATCAGTGATAAGATACAATATGATGATCCAAAGATACTAGAGAAAACTATAAGAAGGGATAATTTCCTTTATGATCAGCATAAAGGAAGACTGGCTTTCCAAAGGGTGTGGAAAGACAAAAAGAAAAGTAAGATGGACCAGAGGACTAAGGGGATCAAGCCACCATTCTTCAGAAATAATTCTTAGGGACAACCAACCTATATAGAACCTATAATGGCAAAGGAAATAGGGAAAATACCAAGGCAACCACCTATTCAATGTTGGGGTTGTGGAGGAGATCATGTGTTGAGATATTTCCCTCACATAGGTGAAAAAGTGAAGACTGCTTACAATATACAACAAGCTGAAACAATGGAGGATGTGGGAAAAAATGTATCAAGGATCTATGCAACTCTGGATAACAAAAAAGTTGAGTTTTAGTCACATATGATTGAAGTGGAGGGTAAGATCAAAAAACAATCCATTGCTATTTTAGTTGATTCAAGAGCTAGTCATAGTTATCTAGATCCTAAGATGGTGGAAAGTTTTCAATTGCCAAGAAGCAAGCTCGAAAAACCTTGGTTAGTGAAACTAGCTACATGAGCTAAAAGAAAAATTAATGAGATGGTTAAGGCATGTCCAATAGACATGAATGGATTAAGCACAAAAGTATATTTGAATATCATACCTTTGGGCTCATATGATTGCTTCATTGGTATGGAATGGTTGGACAAACATCATGCTATCCTAAATTGTTATAAGAAGGCATTCAATTGCTTGGATGAGGAAGGAAAGTTGAAGAGAGTTCAGGGAATTCTCAGGGTAGTAACCAACAGATAAGTTTAAGCCTTACAGCTGAAGAAAAGTTCCAGGAAAGGTTGTCATATAATTGCATCACATATGGAAGAGACACCTAAAGATAAGGTGCCAAGTATTGAAGATTATTCATCCCTAAAGAAGTTTGAATATGTATTTAAAGAAATATTGGGATTTCCACCCAAGAGAGATATTGATTTCTCCATTAATATGATGTTTGGACTATCCCCAATATCCAAGACTCCTTATAACATGAGCACTCTAGAACTAAAGGAATTGCAAATGCAGCTTGAGGAGATTTTGAAGAAGGGGTATATACACCCAAGTGTGTCACCTTGGGGTGCCCCAGTGTTTCTTTTGAAAAACAAGGATGGTACCTTGAGGCTTTGCATTGACTTCAAACAATTGAATAAGGTAACCACGAAGAACAAGTACACTTTTCCAAGGATAGATGACATCTTTGATCAACGGAAAGATGCTAAGATATTCTCCAAGATTGATCTTAGGTCGGGCTATCATCAGGTAATAATTAAAGAAGAATACATCAACAAGACTACCTTTAGAACAAGGTATGGTCATTATGAGTTCACGGTGGTGACATTTGAGTTATCAAATGCACCAGTTGTCTTCATGTGTTTAATGAATGGTATTTTCAGGGCCTACTTAGATAAGTTTTTCATTGCTTTCCTAGATGACATTCTTATATATTATAAGTCTGAAGAAGAGCATGAGAAACACTTGAGGATGGTATTATAGGTATTGAGGGAGCATCAGTTGTACGCAAAATGGAGCAAGTGTTCATTCTACTAGAAGAAAATTCATTATTTGGACCATATCATTCCATAGGAAGGAATAGCAGTGGACCCATAAAAGATAAAGGCCATTGAGGGTTGGCCAAAACCAAGGAATGTCTTTGAGGTGAGATCATTTATGGGACTTCCAGGTTACTACAAAAGGTTCATTGAAGGATTCTCAAAGATTGCACACCCAACGACTTCCTTTCAAAACAAGGGTGTGAAGTTTGAGTGGACAACAGATTGTTAAAGGAGTTTCCAACACTTGAAACATTTATTCACAAGTGATCCAATATTAAAGATTGTTGATCCAAATGAAGACTTCATTGTATGCATTCATGCATGTAAAGAAGGATTTGGTGGATTTCTTAGTTAGAATGGGCATGTGGTATGCTATGAATCAAGGAAATCAAAGGAGCATGAAAGGCACTATGTTACTCATGATTTACAATTGGCAACCATAGTGCATCCCTTGACTGTATGGAGGCACTACCTCATGGGGAAGAGATTTGAATTAAGGACATACCATAGTGGTATGGAATATTTATTTAGACAACCAACTCTAAATGCCAAGCAAAGTAGATGGTTGTAACTTCTCAACAAATATGACTTTGATATTAAGCATACCAAAGGTAAAGAGAACAAGGTGGTAGATGCATTCAACATGAGGGTGCATGATATGCATGCTAAAACCATTAGCATGTACCAATCATATTTGAAGGAAATATTTTTAGAGGCTACAAAATCAGATCATGAATACTTTGAGGTAAAGGAACAATTTTAGCAAGGTAATTTGCAGTAGAAAAGTGAAGAATATAAGCTAGGAAAGGCTGGAATTCTCATGTACAAGGGAAACATTTATGTGTCAAATTCTCAGAAATTGAAAATTTTTATTTTAAAAGAAATGCATAATGTACCTTATGGTGAACATCCAAGTTACCATAAAACCATTACAACTGTCAAAAGAAAATATTATTGGCTGGGTATGAAGAAGGAGGTTGTTGATTTTATTGTCAAGTGTTTGGAATGTCAAAAAGTACATGTTGAGCATAGACACCCAGTTGGTCTGCTACAACCATTACCCATTCCTGAGTGGAAATGGGAAGTTGTAACAATGGATTTCATCACCAAGCCGACCAGAACAACCAAGAAGCATGATTCCATCATGGTGGTGGTGATAAGATTACTAAAGTCACCCACTTTATTCCAGTAAAGCTCACTCACAAGGAAGCCAACATTGTTGATATTTGTATGAGAGAAATTTCTCGAATTCATGGTATACCCAAGACAATTGTGTCTGACAGAGATCCAAATTTTACATCAATTTTTTGGAAATGATTATTCAAAGGATTTGGGACCAATTTGAACTCTAGCACAACCTATCATCTCGAGTCAGATGGGAAACAAAGAGGGTGAATCGATTCATATAAGAAATGTTAAGGATATATGTGATGAACAAACCATCCAAATGGGAGGATTACTTGCATTTAGTGGATTTTTCTTATAACAATGGGTATCAAGCATCTCTAAATATGAGCTCATTTGAGGCAATTTATGGTAGAAAATGTAACACACTAGTGAGTTGGGACAACCCAACAGACAAAGAAGTGGTTGGAATAGAATTACTCATGGAAATGGAAGAGCAGATGGTGAGATAAAACAGAATTTAAAGGTTTCCCAAGACATGAAGAAAATTTATGATGATAAGGGTAGAACTCACAGAAATTTCAAAGTGGGTAACCATGTGTTCTTGAAGTTAAAAGCCAAAAGAAGTTCCCTGAATTTGGGAAATTGTTCAAAGCTAGCAGCTCGTTATTGTGGACAGTTTGAAATCCTAGAGAGGGTTGGTCCTGTAGCATATATTCTTGTCTTACCTACATCAATGTGTATCCATAGTGTATTCCATGTATCATTTCTTAAAAATTATGCACCTAATTCTAATCATGTCATTGATTGGAATGTGATCTAGGTGGAGCAAGAAGGCGACTTTCCAGTGCAATTGGTTTGCATATTGGATCGGAATATCAAGCAACTCAGGAATCGAGGCATAGGGATAGTAAAGGTCCAATGGACCTGGTACGGTCTTGAGGATGCAAATTGGGAGCATGAGGATGTGATGCGAGAAGAATACACATATATTTTTGAATACATTTGAAGTTTTGATTGTATATGTGTATATATTGCATTGAGGACAATGCATAAATAAGAGGGAGGGGAATGTAATTGATCCAGATTTATGAGAGAAACGAAATGAATAATAGATTGAATACAATAACATAGAGATACGGAGAAAAACAACATATATCCAGTGAACAATAAATTCTATTGAATAAATAAAATAGGCTGAAACTGTAAAATTGCAGAACTGAAAACAACTTGCTCAAATGGTGGTAGATATCTCTGAGAAGAGATGTGGCTTCTACAGGCATCTGTGTGAGAAGAATGATTACAATGAGGCTCCAAAGGCCATTTTAACATTACTCATGAATGAAAAAACCCTATACATCCAAAAACCTAACCCTGGGAGATGAAACGCCAAAAGTTATGTTGGCCCCGATGGGTAAGTTGGTACCTCAAATCATATTGTCATCAACTTTGACTTTGTCTATAGTTAGACTATGGCAAGATAAAAAATTAAAAAATAAAAATAAAAAACAACAACAACAACAACATTGTTTAGGGCCCCAAAATGACCCTGGAAGTACAAAAATATGTACTGACATGAAAAATTCCAAACTAAGACATTTGGATTAGGTGGTGGCCACCAATATCCACCTAGAATCTATGTATGTATCCAGGCAACCCCAAAAGTGTATAACCCATAATCACAAATAATTACAGAAGAATGTGTTGAAATAAAACAGTCAAAAGGAGCCAGTTGGAATAGGTGGGTGGCCACTAATATCCAACTGGATCAATCCTCCCCCCTTAGAAAGAAATGGTCTCCATTGCATTGAGTGCCCCAATCCGGTGAGGAAATTTTTGTTGAATATGGCTTTGGGTGAGCCACTTGCCTTAGTGCAGGAGTTGCACTGCCTTGACAACCCAATAAATCTAGATGCTTTGTTGGTGAGTGCCCTTGACCTATGTGTCTACTATCTAATCAGTGGATGCATGTTCCATGCATTTAGGATTCATCTTTGATGGTTTCAACTATTCTGTGATCTCTGAGGTGTCCAATAATGGTGGAAAATATGGCTGGAGGAGGTCTCTGCATTGAACACTGGGTGCAAGCCAAGGAAGGGGGGAGTGTTGAGCTCAAAATAAATGTCACCCAAAACCTTGGTGATAGTGTACGACCCATAGTGAAGTGGACGGAGCTTTCGATGTTGCCCTGTAAGGCTTTCTTTCTGCAAATGTAACCAGACCTTGTATCCCACCTAAATTTTTGCGGTACCCAGTGTTGATCATGGTGTTTCTTGTACTTAGCATCGAATTTTTGAAAAATCTCATGGACATGTTGGCGGATGTGTTGAATCTGTTCAATGAATCAGGTGTCTTTATCAGCCTGAAACTGAACATGGGAAGAATTTGTTTGTGTTATTGCAAGAGGTAGTGCAACATCAATGGGACCCAAGGGTTGGAATTCCATCCCCACCTGAAAGGGGATATGGCTGGTGGAGCTATGAAGAGCCATGATGTAGTTGTGTTGAACATAAGGAAGACTCACATCCCATGTACGTGGATGCTTAGAGTTATACATGTGCAGGATGTGCACAATCATTTGATTTAGTGAGCTTGGTGTCCAATACTGACCAGAGACTCGACCAAAATGTGTTGAGGAACCTGATGTCCCAATCGAAGATGATGGCCTGTGGTATCAAAAAATGGACCCACACTCATTCGAAGAAGATCTTGGTAGTATCTTTCTATGTGATGCTCTTCTTCCAGGCTGTGAGAATGGCCATCTTTGAAAACTGATCAACTACCACAAGTACACAATCATTGCCTTTCTTGGTGGATGTAAGGTCGAACATGTAATCCATCGAGATGGATTCCCAAGGCCTCTCGAGAGTAGGAAGAGGGGTGTATAAGCCTTACTTCTTGATGGCTGGCTTGGAAATGGCACATGTAGTGCAAGATCTGATATACTTGTTGACATCCTATCGAAGTTTTGTCTAATAAAAATGTTTTTGTATAATGACAACATTTTCTCTACACCAAAATGGCCTTCCATCTGACTATAGTGAGCCTTCCAAATCATATTTTCATGCTCTCTTGCAGCGACACAGATATGGCCTAGATGGCATAACATTCAATCCTTAATGTGAAAATCGGTGACATTCTTTCCTATACCCAAGAGATGATAGGTGGTGGAGAAGTTCGGATCTCATTGATAAAGTTGGGGCCACTCAAATTCCTCATGTCCATAGGAATGGAGCACGGTGGTGAGTGCAGCCACAGGAGGTTGACTGAGGCAGTCAACGACACGATTTTTTCTCTCTGTCTTATACTTTATGTTGAGATGGAACTGTTGAAGGTAGGTGGACCACTTCTAATGGCGGTTGTTCTGCAACTTCCCCTGTGTCTGTATGAACTGCAAATTCTTGTGATCAATGTGGATGGTTGTCTCCTTTCCTAGAATGTAATCTTTCCATTGATGACAGGATTGTAAAATGGAATACATTTCCTTGCCATAGGTGGGGTATTTTCGGACAGTATCTAAGAGTGTTTCACTATGGTATGCTACTAGATGATTGTGTTGAGTGAGAACTGCACCTACAACATAGTTGGATGCATCAGTCTCAATATTAAACGGCTATTGTAGATTAGGTAAGGAGAGAACTAGAGTTCAGCAAAAGCAATGCTTCCGATCATCAAATGCTCTTTGTTGTTCCTTCCCCCACGTGAACTTTTCCCTGTCACCACCCTTGGTCACTTTACTGAGGGGCCATGCAATATGGTAGAATCCCAACATGAACCATCGGTAGAAGTTGGCAAGTCCCAAGAAGCTCCGAAGCTCGGTTAGTGTGGTTGGGGCTGGCCAGTCATGGATGACTTGGATATTAGTTGCATCAACATGTACCCCATGCTCATCAACAATGTACCCCAAGTATTGTACCATGGTCATGTCAAAGGATCATTTTTCCAAGTTGGCATATAGCTTGTGTTGCCACATAGTGCTCAAAACTCGTTGAATATGTTGCATGTACTCCTCCAAAGTTCTATTGAAGATGAGGATGTCATCCAAATATACCACCACAAAAGAGTTGGTGAAGGGTCTCAATACATCACCCATCAACCTCATGAAAGTGGTTGGTGCATTTGTTAAGCCAAAGGGCACGACCAACCATTCGAAGAGACCTTCTTTAGAATTGAAAGTTGTATTCCATACATCAGTTGGTTCAATGGGAACCTGGTGGTATCCATACTTTAGGTCAATATTGTTGAAGAACTTTTCCCCCTTGATTTGGTCAAGAAGGTCATCAATTATGGGAATTGGGTACTAGTTCGTGACTGTGATTTTGTTTAATTATCTGTAATCAATGCAAAGCCACCAAGTCTCATCTTTCTTCTGCACCAGTATAATCGGGATTTCACAAGGGGAGGAGTTGGGTCTTATGTTCCCCTTTTGAAGTATCTCTTGGATCTGACGCTTGATTTCATCATTTTCCATCAGCGAGCGATGATCGAATGGTCCATTAGGCAGAGGTGCATTGAGGGTTATATCAATTGAATTCTTGACTTAGCAGTGCGTCAGAACCTCAGTGGGTGAGGAGAAGATGTCTTTGTAATCTTCCGCGATCCATTCCACTTGCTTCTTTTGCAAAGAGTGGCTCTGTGTAAAGGCCACAGATGTGGTGGCGACCTTATTTTTAATGTGAGCACAGATCATAAAGAAGACGAATTTCTTGGTCTGTGAAATGACCTTACTGCATTTCTTAGCAGAGATTAAAGAAATAGCAGTAGGCAACGCTACCTCTAGTATCTTGTACAATTTTCTACCCTAAGTAATATTAACACTGCGGGGTCTAGACTCATACACAACATGTTGCTTCCACAAATATGGTTGTCCTAAAAGAACATCACAAACTTCAAGGGGATCAATATCACACAATATTACGTCTTTTAAAGGCTTGATGTCATAGGGAAGACAAAAATATTGGCTAATGCAAAGATCTCTTCCTTTGTGAAGCCAACCGATGGTGTAGGCTTGTCGGTGCGATATCGTCGATAGGTCCATCTACTTGACAACCTTTGTTGAGATCAAGTTCTTCTGACTGTCGCTATCAACAATGAAATGAAGCAAAGCCCCCTTTACCCACATATGTGAGTGAAAGAGGCGTTCCCCTTCCTCTGGTTCTTCTGGTTCACTTGGATGGACTTTGGTGGTGGCGAAAGTGGTATTGGGTTCAACATCGATAATCTACTTACATCCTTCTAGATTTGATTCAGAGTCAGAATCTTCCTCTAACTCAAAATATTATAGCTCAGCCACCAATGACTGCTTGGAGCGGCATTCTTTGGTGTTGTGCCAAGGGATTTTATGGTATTCACACCATTTTCCCGTGTCCTTCTTCAACTTCTCATTAACCCTCTTGTGTTGCGGCTTGGACTGGTTGTCTTGAGAGTGGCCATCTTTTCTCTGGCCCTTTTTTGTGGGTTGGGGCCTCCTTTTCCCTTCTTTGGTTGCGAGGAGTTTGCAGATCCA
Organism: Picea engelmannii; assembly: GCA_009831015.1. Taxonomy (NCBI): domain Eukaryota; kingdom Viridiplantae; phylum Streptophyta; class Pinopsida; order Pinales; family Pinaceae; genus Picea; species Picea engelmannii. The sequence goes on along the minus strand of ML778657.1, from coordinate 2,317,553 downwards.
AACTCTGACCTCTTCTACTTAAATTTCTACTCGATATTGACAGTATATATATAAGTCGTACCCAATGATGTGATGTCCAAAAAATCCATTTCTATTTGAATGTGTCTATGAAGAAAGCCATGATATTTTAATACAAGATGTCACTCAGAGTATTTGATACCCAATTTGGTGAGAAAGGTATGGAAAATATTGGTGAAATCTGGTACTATCTGGTCCCTTTCCTGACACAGGGTGATCCATCTTGTGCACTAGTCCTCGTAGCTTCCAATAGGGTAGTATTGTTATTTAATGGCATCCCTAGAGGAATCCCATGTGGGGGAGACCCCAAATATTGCAGATTCCTCTATGGCCCTTTGCTCAGAGTAAGTATCCCACCAGTCCTTAACACGGGGGATGACCTTGAGGAGTGCAAAAGTAATATTTTCCCTATCAGAAAAATTGTGGGCCAAAAAATACCCTTTGAGCAGATTCAACCATTTATCTACAACATTTGCATCTATCATTCCTTCAAATAACAAAATATCAAAATTTGCATGTACCTTGAAGGGGGTTGCATGGCCGCTTGATGAATATGCATCTCCTGTGTGCAGTCGCCAAAGGATCTGTGCAAAGTTGTCCATCATTTCATTCCTTTGTCATGCAAGGGCTTCATCGAGCAACATTTTAAAATGATATCTTGCTCCATCATATTTCTTTTTGTCCCCCATGGGTTATTATCAGGATCAACGCGATCAATCTTGCAAAGGCTCGAATGGTTCGAGTCCAAACTTCTTGTACCCATATATTTTTAGGGACATGCCCAAAGAAAAATAAATGAAGAGAAGACCACTCTGACACCACTGATCCGGATTTATGAGCAGAATGAAATGAATAACAGAATGAATACAATAACATGGAGATATGGAGAACAACAATAGATATCTAGTGAACAATAACTTCTATTGAATAAATAAAATAGGTTGAAACTGTAAAACTACATAACTACAAACAACTTACTCGAATGGTGGTAGCTATCTCTGAGAAGAGATGTGGCTGCTACACACATCCATCTGAGAAGAATGATTACAATGAGGTTCCAGAGGCCTTTTTAACATTACTCATGAATTCCAAAACCCTAAACATCCAAAAATCTAACCTTAGGAGATGAAATGCCAAAAGTTATGTGGGCCCCGATGGGTAAGTCGGTACCTTAACTTCCCATAGTCGTAACTTATGCATACAACCTATGTTTTAGGCGCGTGATAGCTCATTGGAAAGTTATTTTCAAGAACTACACATTATGCCATCAAACTCTGACTCTATCTATAGTTTGACTGTGGAAAGACAAAAAACACTTTTTAGGGCTCCAAAATGGACCTGGAAGTACAAAAAGATGTATTGACATGAAAACTTCCAAACTAAGCTAGTTGGATTAGGTGGGCGGCTGCCAATATCCACCTGGAAGCTATGTAGGGATTCAAACAACCCCAAAAGTATAGAACCCACAATTACAAAGAATTACAGAAGAACGTGTTGAACTAAAACTATCAAAAGGAGCTAGTTGGAATAGGTGGGTGGCCACCAATATCCACCTAGATCAGTAATACCCCTAGGCTGAACCCCAATTGTAGATATGTTTTATAGGATGGTGAGCCAGGATATTATAGGACAAAATACCTATGTGACTATTAGGTTGGAGATCCTAGATTGGCTAAAAGGCCAACATTCCTATTATTATATTATGTAAACACACATATTTTAATAAAGTACATCATTGTTGCCGACATTCCACACAAAAGATATGGGGGGATAAACTCCACTAGGATGGGAAATGGGGCTAACAGTGTAAGAAGGGGCTAATATTAAGGGCTTACTCCAAAGGAATATTATAATATTATTCCTAAATTCTAAAGAGTGGATATAAGTGTATGTTATCCTAAGTTCATGGGGGAAGGGAACAAATTACAAGTGGGAAAAGGGAGTCCCTTGGGTGTCATGTGTCTTAAAGGACACATGTACGTATGTATATTTGGGGATATAGTGTAATTACCCATCTTCTAGCTATTATTGATTCATGTTTCCTACCATTTTTCACTCATCCATGCTACCATCTGTACTGGTATATGATTTTTTTGCAGGTCGAAGAGTCAAGTTGTCAGGCCCATGGTTTAAGAAGCGGGTTGTCAGGCCCATAGGATTTTTCTCTCCAGGTGAGATATTTGTTGTGTCGAGGAAGCTCGTTTTCATGCCCATGAGCATTCACTTGAGGTGAGAGAATTGTTTGGACTTAATTCCCAAGGTGCCAACCTGCAGCTACAGGGCTCTGAGACTCTCTGTCTGACATGTTGTTGAAGCCCCAAAAGGGAAGTGGGGTAGCCGAGGGATTGTTGAGCAGAGAACGGGCACACTTCCTGGGGTGGGACATGCATGTGGGGGATGAGGGACTGTAGACATGTTGCTATAGGTTGAGCTGTAGCTATAGGGCTCTGAGACTTCCTTCCTGACATGTTATTGAAGCCCCACAAAGGGAAGTGGGTAGCTGAGGGACTGTTGAGCAGAGAAGGGGCACACTTCTTGGGGTGGGACATGCATGTGGGGTATCAGAGACTGTAGGCTGGTTGCTAGGATAGGCACTTGAATATGAGATTTTTTGTCGATTATTAGACCTTAGACTGGCTTAGAACCTTCTTTTCCCGAGTAGAGTTTAGACCCAGCTCAGGGGTGACCCATTGTTGAGATTATGAGAAATTTGGTCTATGGTTGGGAGGAACGTGGAAGGTCTGCACATAGTTGGTGTTTAATTCACTAAATATAAGTGTCTTTATGTGATTGTGCAAATGCTATTTTTTGAGTTATGATGTTCTATTATGGAATTTCTATTGTCTATATGTATGAATTATTATTGTTGTATGTTGTTATTATTCCGCATAACTCTGTTCATATGAAAAACATATCAGTATATTTCATGGTATCATAGTGGTAAGAAAAAATAGAGAGTTTTGTTACCACGTTAAAATATGATACCACGTTATAAAGTGGTATCATATCAATTTTGTTGAAGTTGTTGGTAATGGGTACGTTACATCGGTTGCCTTCTAGGGAAGTTAGGTCGATATAGTCAACATTTCTGCTTAAATGTTATATATAGAGTTAGGTCAATATAGTTGATGCTCCAACATGTTGTAGTAGAGGAAATGATAGAATGTGGAAGATGTAAGTAAGTTATGGAGGAAGGATGATTCAAAGTTAGTTGTAAATGTTTTTCGAGTATTAGATGTGCCACTCTTATTTCCTCGGTTCCTACCATGTTTAGAACACTTGATTTGATGCATTTCTAATAATTTAAGTGTGATGATCAATGACTAATGAATTATTGCAATTTTTTTAGTAAAGATTATTGAATGATGCATTTACTTGATTTATTGTGCATGCTTAGTTGTGAACATACAAGAATTATGGATTAGAGGTAGTGATTGTTTATCATTAGTAAACATACAATATATGTGTATGTTTTCTACACATACATACATTGTGCATGTTTGCTACACATATATACATTGTGCATGTACGCTAGTACAACTAATTGATGTGTTAATTACTAAACTAGGTTATTAACTACTTGATTAATGATTTAATGATTTTGGAAATTATATTGCATACTTAAATATATGATAACATTAAACAACCCATTGAATTTGATTATTGGTTGGTATGATGAATTAAATAGGTATGGTGGAAATTTTGGGGAAAATGGTAGTTTCATTTATAAGCTAGAACCAGAATAAATACTTTGTATTTTATTTTATTATTATTTTATGTAATTCATTTATTATTTTATTCTATTTAATATTTTCCCTAAAATCTAGAAGGGGAGGTTGATGGCCCATTAATGAGGGTGGTTAAGGAGACTTTCTAGAAATGTGTATGGGAAAGTGCTAACTAGAGAGAGGATGGAGTGTTGGGGATGCATAGAGGTTGATCATTTTTGGAAGGGAAAATTGCTCTTGAACTATGAGAAACTTATATCTATGGCACTAGAATGAACTATTTGTGATCCATGACACTGAATTATCGAGCTATTTCGGATCTATGGCACTAAACTCTTGTATGGATTATTAATTGATTGCATACTAAATGATTGACAATTGTTGTTCTTGTTGCTTCAGACATTGAAGGTTATGATCACTAGAGCTAGCTAGATAGATAGACCATTCCTAGTTGGCTAAAGGATTAAATTCAATTTGGGTAAGAAAAATATGGAGTTAACCTGTAAAAATGAAATAGAATAATAAATATTTTCCCCTATTTACTCCATTAAAAATCTTTGAGAACTTATTAATTAGTTGTTCAATGAATTTCAAGTATAATGCTTTAAATTTAATATTCTAACTACATCTTAACTATTGTAATTGTAAGATTAATTGTTGTAGATTTATGATTGTGTGCGTGATAACCACAATGATATATTTCTTTCTTAGGTGTAAATTATAATTTTACACTAGCAAATAAGAAAACTTGTAAGTTGAAACTAGTGTTATAAATTTCATATTTATGGAAGTTGATTTGAATAACAATTATATATATAATTGTAATTAATAATGTTTATTAAAAAATTAGGATATTAGCCCCGGATGGGGTGACACGCAACTACAGGGAGACAGGTGGATCCGCACCCGGCCCTGGCATAAATGCCGACGGCCGCCACCCACGCGCATGACTTAACGATGGGGGATGACCATCGCTGCAGTTTCAGGATGGAGGGACCTTTCCCTCGAGCGACAAGGTACAATTTCAGTGTTTCAGTAATGGCAAAGGTTAATTGCGAGAGGATGGCCTTGGCTCCTGTTCATTTCGTTTTCAATTCGCTCGGTAAGAGCAGGTCTGCACCTGCCAAGGCCCTGTTTATAGCCCGAATGCTCTGTTGGGGTCTGGCTTTCACCGCGCATTTTGCACTCTGGCATTCTGCTCTCTCGCTGCATCTCTTTTCGCATTCAACGAGACTGAGCTCGCTTGCCTGTGATTCATACCTGCAATTGTTCCTCTGCCTCCACCGGCAATTGCTTTGCGCCTTCTCCATGGCCCGAAAGAGAGGTAAACCTCGTTGTGGCTCGGCCTGGGAGGCGCAGAAGGCGCAGCGGCTTCGTAAGGAACAACTCGAACGGGCCTTGGCTCTTGCAACTTCAATTCTCCGGAAGAAAGCCAGAGCAGAGAAACGGGCTCGGCTTGCCACCATCGCTCAGTCTGGAGCTGGATGCAGCCATGTTGTCAAGGAGAATGTGATGGGAGTGAGGCAGGAAGTCGGAACTGAGGAGGAGTTTCCCCCCTGCATTGTGGAGGAAATCTCGTTTGTGGAGGACCTGACGACCATGGAGTTCACCCGAGTGGCAACCAATAGGGAGGACTGCAAGCCCACTCCGGCACTAGTTGATTACATCCCCGGATGTATCGTGGAAGAAATACCCTGGCCTGGTGATGATAATTGCAGTTGCCATAATGCGGGCACGAAGGTTGCAGAGGATGCTGTGGAACAGCGGCTATTAGATGCAGGTTCTGGAGCGGCGGTGGACGAGGGTGGCAGCGTGCATGGCTCACTCATCCGGGATGAACACCTAGCTCTCATTTTTGACCTCCGTGGACACTTGGCTGATCTGGAGTATCGGGCCCTCTGCATGGGTCAGAGAATGGACATGCTCCTCGACGCATTCTCCAACGCACAAACCAAGCGGAAATGTCCACTCTGCTCGCAAGCTTTTGCCATCCTGGTTGGGACCACGCGGCAGACTGGCAAGGATGACAGGTCACCAGGCACCTAGGTTTTTATGTTCTCTTGGTTCTTAGTTTTTATGTTACTGTTTTTATATGAACTTAGACCAAAGACATCGGTCCTGGTTTCCTCCGGGCAGGACAGATGCCACTTCGTTTTTATGTTTCATAATGCTATTGCTACTCACTCCCTATACTTGCTGGTTTCCGATAATCGGCAGCATTTTGGGTGATACCAGACCTACTCTTTTGTATAACTCTGTAAAAATTTTGTTTATCTAATATAGCAGGATCCACACTTTTTTATTTAAAAATAAAAAATAAAATTAGGATAGTAAAAATTGCATGATATTAGCGATTTAGTTCAAAAACTAGAACCTTAAAGGCCATAGCCATAGCCATGCTTTATTTTCTAGAAGGTGAGGTTGCTCTGCTAGAAGGTGAGGTTGCTCTGCTCTCTTTTCTTTGGTATAGAAATGATGCAAGTACAAAGAAAGAGGCACTCTATGTAGAGTTTTCTTCGACCTGTGGCCTGTATGGCTACTACAAAATCTCTCCTCCTATGTTATGCTCACAGAATACCACTCTCAGATGTTTTTCTCAACTATTGAACAAGATACAATTCAAAATAATGGAACCCCTTCTCCTCCTAGTGGCCCAATATTTAACATATCCCGATAGCCGTCTAGGGATAGGTTTTTAAATTCCTCAACCCTAAATTGTGGTAGCTTTTTGAACCTTCTATATTCTTCTAGAAATCTCTCACATGGCTAGCCCCATATGCATGAGTAATGGGGGTTGACGTGGCATCCTCTCGTACCATGGTGGTCAACACGATAGGTCAACTTGCGAGAGTCATAAATTTTGCATATGAGCTCTGATTGACGTGATTTTTGCATTGTTGAAAAGGTATCGATGTGTATAATAATGTTATGGGGGCCTTACTTTGCTAGGAAAATTTTAACCCCAAAAAATGTCGTTTGATTCCTCAAAATGGCCCTAGAAGGTTTCAGACCTCAATTTTTCAAACTGGGACTTGCCACTAAAATGGCCCTACAAGCTTATTCTTCCAATTTTTCCACCCTTAAAGGATCGAGATAGTTGAAAAACAATATAATGATCCAATAGGGATCAAGTAGTCCACATAGAGGAAGAAAAGGGAAGGCTACGTGAAGAGGAGGAAAAAGAATTGAGAGGCCACACCTCACAGAAACCCCAAAGAAATTTTGAGGGGCCACGACCCAATAGGTGGAAATGGAGGGGTGAAATTAAATAATTTATCCATGTAGAGAAATAGAGAGGGCCATACCCATATTTGAAAAATCTCATACTCACAACAAAATCTTATAAAGACAAAACCAAGCAACACACATTATGGAGTAAAAATAGTGAGAATAGAAGAGAAACAATAGAAAAACTGAAGATGAAACAATAACCATGAAAGAATGACAATGGGTTACCTCCATTGTTGCAATTCTCCTCTATGAAATACCTGGTTAAAATATTGATTGTAGTTGGTTGAGAGGAAAGGAAAAAGAGAAATGAGAAAGAAGAATGAAATTAAGATTTAGGGTTTTTAGTCCTCTTTGATTTATCAAGGTAAATTCTTATGTTTATCAAGGAAAACCTCATCTAAAGATTTGTTATGAGATCCTCATGAGCTAGATGAGGTACTAAATTTGAACATTTAACTCTAAGGTAATTTGTTTTATTTCCAGAAAATATTCTATCGTTATTCAACAACTAGTTTTTATTTGCCTTATATTTGTAAATACAGTTATGGTGGAAGAGTTTATAGTCAAATAGAAATTAATCTTTATATGAGAAATTAATCTTTAAGAAAAAATTTTATATGGGAAATTAACTTTATTTTACATTTGTTTACATGCTTTGTAGGCCTCTACTAATAAAGTGAGGGTCAACTCTTTCCATGTTGTCAACACACTCTTTAACATAACCACCACCCTCTATCTTAGGTAAATGAGAATGGTAACAATGGCGCCTCTCGTTCAAAGGATTAAGCATGTCTAATTGATCCCATGGATGTAGAAAATATACAAAATCCTTAATATCAAAGACATGTATGAACATTCACCAAGCATTTTGTAGGATCCTGAAATTGGACTCTTTGTATTGTAAGATCACTGGATGTGAAACTACTTTTTAGTTGAAAAAAATGGAGACCTTTGAATTTGAGGTCCTCCTTGGAAATGATTAGGAAATATATTTAACATAAGATTATTGTTGTAATATATAGCACGCTCTCTCTCTCTAATCAGTTGACTTATATGATATGAGAAGGTTTGTAAACCACCTTTGAAAGTATATATTCTTGAGAAAATATAAGTGTGAAAAGTTAATTTTCTAAATAAATGATACAACATTCTAAAATGACAAACATTTTTTAAAGTATATTTATTTTTCATTTCTTTTATGCATTTTATAAACTAAAATTATTTTTGAATTATGTTAAGATTGACTTAAAACACTTGGTTATCTTAAGGTATATATTATATGTAGAAGAGTAATTTTTATGATTATAAGAATGAGAATATTGCATAGTTTTAAATAAGGAAAAATATGTATAGAATGTATTCCAAAAATTTGTAAATATAAACAATTAGGTTTGGAAATATTAATATTGGTTTTTTTAGATTATATGTTATTTTTATTTGAAAATATAACTAATGTACATTACTATTAAATTAGATTAGAAAATGATCTTTAGAACTAATAAAAATGATTAAAAATATTACTCACACATTTTGTTTTGCTAATCATAACATTTTTTATTGCAACATTAGTTGTAATAAAGAAAAAAAATATTAAGACTAACAAAAATCATTAAAAACATTAATAACATATTTTAACCTTTATTTTTTTTAATTATACAAATTTTAATGACAACATTTATAATACACATAAATCATGATTTTAAATAACACAATCATGATTTTAAATAATACAATCAAATAAAAGTATAGTTTCAACTAAAAAACCAATGATCATATCTTCAAAAATAGTCATTTATACTTAGATTTTATTATTTTTTTAATAATAAACACACTTTATGTACCAGTGGACATTGAATAAAACGATGAATCTTTACTATGTATTGTCGAGACATGAGCCAACATACAAGAGACTTTATTTTGAATTAAGTAAAGATGCCTTGAATCTCATAATGTGGCTCCCTGTGGAAGCCTCTTGTTGTGACAAAATCTCATATTAAACATGAATCCTCAAATTACAAGAACTCACTACTTGAACTAAAGGGAGAAAATGAAGTTCATTACATTGAAGCATGATCTAATGTTCCAGGCTAAGTCATAATCACATGAGTTATTTAAATTTGGGGTTTAAGGATTTTTGTTGCAAACATGTATTTCATATCCTTATGGTATTGGTCCACTATCCATGAGTGTCCATAGATTTTATGGAGTCACTATGGCATTAAAAACTTTGCTCTACTGCTAACGAATATGTATAACCCCAATCGAGATATCTACTTGCTTTACTACTAACGAATATGTATAACCCCAATTGAGATATCTACAAGCCTCTACAATTAGTCAAATTTCCTTTCCCATTCCTTTACCATTTATATTTTTCTTTAACAACTAATGGATGAACGAAACAACAACTCTTTATAACTAGGTGGAAATGATATTTTTTTTTAAGAATTGATGAAACGTGCTTAAATGATAAGAATATACCCTTAAAATATTTGACCTTATATATCCAAATTTCTATCTTCCACATCATCATCTGATTTTAATGCAAGTGAACAAGATCACTCAATCAACTAATTCATTAACTAATGACTTGAGTTTCAAAGGCCTCAAAGACTTAGTCCCTTGTAATTCCCCAATTCCACCAATGTTTTGAGCATTTAAGGAAATCTTTACAATTTCTATTTATATTCTTTCCTTTATTGATCGTGATTGGAAAGCACATATAGAATCTTACAAGACTTGGCTAGGTGTGCTTGATGTCCAGGGATGTCAACAAAAAAACAAATATAAACTTATAAGCACAATGGAAATCAACTTTTCTGAAAACCTCAAAACAAAATGAAAGAAACACAAATTCAAAATAATGTATGAAAAATTCCATACTATTAATATGTTAGTGTTAGATAGGACAAACGAATAGTAAGTGTTAGTTAAGTGTTGAAGAGATTGTGTTTAAAAGCACGCCCTCCTTGTAGCTATGCAATTTTCTTGTTGACTAATAGAACTTTCGCTACATTTCTTTACTCAATATATTTTGTTGTTAATTATTTAGTTTTTAATTTTTCTTTTTCTTCCACCTTACCTTAGTCACACTTTAGGATTTAGATTTTATCTTTGTTGCTTGAGCTTGTTTTTCCACATTTTTTTTCTTCAATTTATCTTATTGTATCTTTTTATATATCTCAACTTTTACCTTTTCTTGTCTTTTTATTTAAGCCTTATTTTTATTTATTTTTATCCAGGTGCTTCCTATGCCTTACATTTTGTTTCAATATTGGCTTTAACTCATTCCTCCTCTTGTTTTCTCTTCATTTTCTCTTGTTGTATGTGTTTATTTTCTTTTCCTTAATTACATTGATGCATTCAAATTTCATTTCTATATAAGAAAGTGTTTTTTTTTTTCATTTCTTCCTCTTCCCAATCCTCATGAGTGTAAGGCCAAGTGCACATCACATGGTCCCTATGAAATGAAACTAGGCCAAGTGCACATCACATGGTCCCTATGAAACGAAACTACTTTTTTAGGATATTTCCTTTAAATTTTTTCTTTTCAAAACTTATAACCCTCTCTTGCCTTTACTTCTATTTTGGCAAATTTACTATTAGTTAGCCTATACAATCTTATGTAAAGAGGGTAAGTTAGGCACAATTTTTTCTAATCTTTATATAAGGACGTATTAAAACCATACAAAATATTTTGATATGTCATTTCCTTGATAAACAACATGTTGGTACATATCGAGGCAAAAGATGAAGATCTTAAGTTGCTCTATAGATCTGGATATAGGCATTTTACTCATTTACACATGAATCTCTAATGATGCTCTCATCTTATGTAGCTTCTTCTAATAATATAGGAGATAAATTGTATAGAATGGGGCCAAAAAAAGATCACAAAGATAATCATACTACCTCACATATTTTCACTCCAATAAGTCTTGGTAATAGACCTAGATGGGAGATTTAGTTGAATTCCATCTCCATATTTCTCTAGAGAAGATATTGACATGACCAAATGATATCAATTAGGTATGAGGACATGTAAAAAATTGTAGGGTTACCTAGAGTATGATACTTGAATCTTACTATCACATCCATTATTGTGAGGGAAAGGGTAGAAGCTCAATTGAAGATGGATCCCTACTTTACTATTGTGTACAATAGTGGCAAACAAGCTTCCTGGAAATGGGTGCCATCTTTCTCTCCATGTAATCTACTAACCATTTATACAACATACATGTAGGGTGTAACACCCTTTCTTACAATAACGCTCTGATACCAAACTGTAACATTCCCGACCATCAACCCCATGGTCGGCCAACATTACCACGCGGAATAACAATCTCATGCTTAATTATATATATGACATGCATTTAAAATAGGTTAAACACATTAAACTCAGAGTAACCATAAGAATTACTACTTTTATAAATAATCAATGGCTTTCACATTAAATCGTTTGCATAACGGAATACAGTATAATATAAATACACATACATGTAGAAAAGTAATCAAACATCATCTCATACTTATCTTGAAACGGTGGCACTTCCACCAACCAGGTGCAGGCCTTCCACGAACCTCCCAACCTTAGACCACACTGCTCATCAAGCTCAGCAGTGGGTCACCCCCGAGCTCGGACTAAGCTCCACCCCCGAGGCAAGGAATCCTAGGCTAGGCTGAGGTTATAGGGAAAACACACAGTCACAAGGAAGGAATTCTCTCCCAGGAACCACTCATACTCACTGCCCACAGACTCTCCTTCCCCACATGCATGTTCCACCCCAGGAGTATACACCTTCTCTGTCACCTAGACAGTCTTTCGGCTACTAACCTCCCTTGCCTTGGGTTTCAACAACAGACCGGACCGAAAGTCTCCGAGCTCTACGACAGCTACAGGGTTCCTTCCAGGAGTTCTCTCCTTCCTATGCGCACTCTCTCACCTAGAGAGAGTCGCTCACAGGCCAAGCAACATGTTCATCCAACTTCAACCACCTCTCTCACCTGGAGAGAGTGTTGAACGACTGGCCAACAAGCCACACAGGGTCAAACACTACATGTCCACCACAGACAATAGGAATCCAGGCACGAACACCTCAGGTTAGCAACAACTAGGTGCAACTGTATAACCAGGCTTAGCAGGAATGGGACACTTCCGTTTTCTAAATCTGGAAACACAGGATAGACTCACGCTCTGGTTCTCAGGGATGTGTGATAAGTTGTCCACACAGGGTTCGACTTAGACTCGACGGTTTAGAACAGAAGGGGGTGTACCATCTTTTCAGAAACAAACACAAGCTTTCCCCCGGTTTCAGAATTGCACGAGGGTCTCTTGCAGAGGTCAGACGGACTCCTCCTTGAGACGGTCGATGGTGGAATGGGAAAAGAACCCCCATCACGACTCATCTCAGCCGTTTTATTTGCATGCACCTGGCTTGACACTTGTCACCCATGAAATTGCATGCGTTCCATCAACATGCATCCCCTTTGCACCTGTTTTCCCCTTGCCAGGAACTTAGGATAAAAACATATAATTCACATGTCTTTTGGAATAATACTAAAATATTATTCCCAAGGAATTAAGCCCCTAAGCTTAGCCCCTAGGCCCAATACTTATCCCCTCTTCCCACCTTCCATCCCCTAATCCCTTGCCCACTCTGTGGAAGCTTAGTCCCCCATCACTCATTCATCGTGGTCATTTTGCACGCGGCGGTGTTTATATTTTATTACTGTTCCGCATAAATACATGTACAAAATCAAGCTCTTGGCCTTCAACACTTAGGCTCTCTGGCCTAACAATCACATAATCCCACTAGCTTATATAAACTCTGTTCACCAACCTATAAAACATATTTACAATTCATTTCATAAACAAGATTTACAATGGGCTCGGCCTTGGGGACATTACAATCCCCCTCCCTTATTTTTGCACTGTGCTCAGTGCAACTTTACACTGCATCTGCAAGCTTTTCAAAATCTTCAAAAAGATGTGGGTACTCTGCCTGCATAACATCTTCATGCTCCCATGTCGCGTCCTTAGGACCGTACCAGGTCCACTGGACCTTTACAAGCTCTATGGCTCGATTCTGGAGTTGTTTGCTTTTCTTGTCCAATATGTGCACAAGATGCACTTGCAGGACACCTTCTGGTTCCACCTAAATCATATTCCAATCGATAACATGATTAGCATCAGGTATATATTTCTTAAGAAGTGAAACATGAAACACATTATGTACAGTCATAGATGCAGGTAATGCAAGCATGTATGCAACTGGCCCAATCCTTTCCAGGATTTCAAAAGGCCCACAATATCTTGCTGCCAACTTGGCACAACTTCCCAGCTTCAGGGAACTCCTATTAGTTTTCACTGTCAGGAAAACATGATCACCCACTTTGAATTCTCTATGGGTTATGTTCTTATCAGCATAACTTTTCTACTTGTCCTGGGCAGCTTTCAAATTCTGTTTAATTCTTATCATTTGGTCTTCCATCTCTTTGAGCAACTCTGGCCCAACTATTGCTCTGTCAGCTGGATTATCCCAGCTTACTGGAGTGTTGCACTTTCTTCCATAAAGTGCTTCAAATGGGCTCATCTTCAACGATGCATGATACCCATTATTGTAGGCGAATTCTACCAAATGCAGGTAGTCTTCCCATCTTGTTGGTTTGTCCATCACGTACATTCTCAGCATGTCCTCTATTACTTTGTTCACCCTCTCTGTCTATCCATCAGACTCGGGATGATACGCTGTACTAAAATTCAGATTCGTTCTGAATCCTTTGAACAATCCTTTCTAGAAATTCGAGGTGAATTTTGGGTCCCTATCAGACACAATCATCTTAGGAATTCCGTGCAAGCGTGCCACTTCTTTTAAGAAGATATCAACAACATCTGTTGCCTTGTGGGTGGTTTTCAATGGAATAAAATGGGCAGCTTTTGTAAGCTTGTCCACCACCACCATAATCGAATCATGTTGCTTGCTTGTTTTGGGCAATCCTGTAATAAAATCCATGGTCACCACTTCCCACTTCCATTTCAGAATGGGTAAAGGCTGCAGCAACCCTGCTGGGTGCCTATGCTCAACCTTAACTTTTTGGCATTCCACACATCTAGCGATGTATTCAACGATCTCTCTCTTCATACCCAGCCAAAAGTAATGGCTTTTGACTACTGCCACGGTCTTCTGATATCCAGGGTGTCCAGCATAAGTCACATTATGCATCTCTTTTAGAATCGCAAGTTTCAATTCCTAGACATTGGGTAGATGCACTCTGTTTCTGTACAGAAGTAATCCATCAACTTCCAAGATGTAATTTTCCTCTTTCTGTGACCTTTCACTCTATTGTAGCTTTGCTACCAAATTTCTGTACTGCAAATCGGCACTTGCAGCTTCCAAAATTATATCCTTAATATATGTCATGTACATGCTAATGGTTGCAGCATGCAATTCATGCACCTTTCTACTGAGTGCATCAGCCACCTTATTTTCCTTCCCTTTGATATGCTTGATATTAAAGTCGTATTCGCACAGAAACTCCAACCACCTGCTTTGTCTGGCGTTTAAGGTTGGCTGCTCAAACAAATATTTCAGGCTTTGGTGGTCTGTTCTCAATTCAAATCTTCTTCCCATGAGGTAATGTCTCAATTTCCTCAGAGCGTGGATGATTGCTGCCAGCTCCAAATCTTGAGTGGCATAGTTATTTTCATGCTCTTTCAGCTTCTTGGACTCATAACAGATTACAAATCCATCTTGGCTGAGAACTCCTCCCAACCCTTCCTTACACGCATCTGTGCACACCACGAAATCCATATTTAGATTTTCAATTCTCCGGATTGGAGCACTGGTTAACAGCTGCTTCAATTGCTGGAAGCTCTCTTCACACTCTTCAGTCCACTGAAACGTTTTCTCCTTCCATTGCAAGGAAGTGATAGGGTGAGCTATCTTTGAGAACCCTGCGATAAACCTTCTATAATATCCCTCCAAACCCATAAAGAATCTAACTTCTGTCACATTCCTTGGTGCTGACCATTCTCAGATGGCCTCAACCTTCTCAGGATCCACAACGATCCCTTCTTCTGAAATAATATTCCTCAAGTAATGGATCTACCTTTGATAAAAGGAGCATTTGCTCAACTTGGCATATAGTTGGTGTCCTCTCAACACTTGTAGCACCAATCTCAGGTGTTGTTCATGCTCTTCCTCTAACTTGGAATACACCAAGATGTCATCTAGGAAGACTATGACAAAGTTGTCTAAATAGTTCCTGAATACACCATTCATCAAACACATAAAAACAGCAGGTGTGTTTGACAGTCCAAACGACACCACTGTGAACTCGTAATGACCATACCTTATTCTAAAGGTGGTCTTGTTGATATCCTCATCCTTTATTCTTACCTAGTGAGATATTTTGATCTGAGATATATCTTCGAAAATATTTTCGCACCTTTCAACTGATCGAAAAGATCATCGATCCTCGGCAGAGGATACTTGTTCTTGACAGTTACCTTGTTCAACTACCGGAAATCATTACACAGCCTCAATGTCCCATCCTTCTTCTTCACGAACAGGACTGGGGCACCCCAAGGTGACATGCTAGGGCTAATGTACCCCTTCTTCGAGCTACAATTGCAACTCTTTCAGCTTTGGCGTACTCATTCTATAAGGAGCTTTCGACACTGGAGCTGCTCCAGGCATAAATTTATAGAAAAATCGATGTCTCTCTTCGGAGGTAGTCTAGGTACCTCCTAAAATATGTCCTTGAACTCTTTGAGTACCTCATGGTCTCCAATTCTTGAGACTTCATCACTGGATGCTTCCTCCACACGAGCTGCAAATAATTGACAGCCTTTCCTGTAACACTTCTTTAGCTGCATGGCTGAGATTTCTCTAACAACCACAGATCTGGGAATTCCCTGGACTGTTTTCCGATTTCCCTCTTCATCCAGTCATGTAAACCTCTTGTTATGACAATACAGGAGGGCATGGTGCTGGTCCAACCAGTCCATCCCAATTAAGCAGTTATAAGAGCCTAAAGGCAAAACAGTCAATTCAGCCTTCGTACTCAATCCATTCATGTCTATCGAATAGGATATAACCAATTCAGTGACCTTCCTCTTGGTTCATGTAGCCAACTGCACTAACCAAGACCTTTCATGTTTTCTTCTTGATAAATGAAAAATTTCCACCACCCTAGGATCTACATAACTATGGCTAGCCCTGAAATCAATTAAAATAGTAAATGGTTGGTTGTTGATCATACCTTCCACTTCAATCATGTGCGATTGAAATTATGCTTGCTTGTTGTCTAGGGCTGCGTAGATCTGTGGCATCCTTCTGCCCATATCCTCCACTGTTTCATCTTGCTGAACATTGTGGATGGTTCTCTATTTATCTTTTCTGTGGGGGCAGTCCCTGTACCTATGGTTCCCTTTACAGCCCCAACACTCCATAGGTGGCGGTCTAGGCATTTGCTCACCCACTTCATCCTTCCTGGGCTCTCTGAAAGATGGTTGTCCTTAAGGACTGTTTCTGAAAAAGAGAGGCTTGTTTCCCTTCTGCCTCTGCTCTTTCCTGAACTTCTTCTAATCATCCCAAGCCTTCCGAAAAGTAGGCCTTTCTCTTTGTTGTTCATATAAGCATTTATCCCTTCTTATTGTTTCTTCCATAGTCTTAGGATCATCATACTGAATCTTGTCACCAATGGCAGGCGGCAGTCCACTCATATACCTCTGAATCTTGACAGCCTCATCCTTGATGAATGGAACATACTTCAGTAGTTCCAAGAAACTTCGTTCGTATTCATCAATGGTCATGCTGCCTAACTTGAGTTTGAAGAACTCCTTCATCTTTCTGTCATAGTATCTTTTAGTCAGGTATTTCTTCTCGAAATACCCCTTGAACTCCTTCCAAGTGATATCTTTCTCTCTAATGTGTTGCACCTGCACAAATTGATCCCACCACATGGATGCTTTTCCCTTTACTTGATACATCGCAATTCTTCCTTCTGCATGAGGGGAATAATTCTGCAGTTGGAAATATTTCCTCATGCCTAGCAACCATGTTTTGGCATCTTCTTCCTTCTTATGTTCTCCATCGAACGTTGGAGGCTTGATCTTGTTCATCTCTCCTTTCAATTCATCCCTTCCAGATGTTCAGTGTTTTCTAGTAGGGGACGGGCTTGAACTACTATGTGCTTCCCTGTTGGAATGCTTTAGGGAGAGACGATGATGTATGCTACCACTCCTTGATCTTCTTCTTCTCTCAGGGGTCCTGCGACTCTCTGTCTTGCTTGAGACACTCCTCTTCTCCAACTTCCTTTCTATTCTTTCCAGGTTCTTCAACATTTTTAAGTTGAATTCTCCCTGCTGATCCCTAACCCTCATGAGCTTTCGGCTATCAGCTCGACGAGCCTGGGCATCTTTCTACAATATTTCAATGAGTTTCATCATATGTCCTTCCTTATCCATCTCTTTTTTATGCCCATTAGAGTTTGATCCTTCAACTCCCAGTTGACATCCCTTCCTACCCTTTCATCCTCTATTTCGGAGGCAATCTATACCTTTTCTATTTCTATACCCAGCGTAGATTCATGGTTGACCTGACACTCGTTGAACTCTGCACACACAATGTGCAATCAACCGAAGTTTGCCAGGCCCTTAAACCTTCAAGAAACTTACAACACTCATAAACCAACATGAACAAGAAAAAAATTTTGATTCCATTAAGTTTTCTGAGCTCTGTTCGGATCTACAATTTTTCGGGACTTCGGAACTTCAGGGTCTCGGTCCACGAAGATCCAACAATTAAATCCTCGACGGTTCTTTTGTCTTCGAAAATTTTGGGACTTTGACACTTCGGGTTTTCGGGTGATATCTTCCTCTTTCTTCCTACCCTTGTAACCAAAGGCACCTTTCACAACTTCACGATCTCGCAAGTTCACGAGTCGAAGACCTTCGACTCTTCTTCCTCCAAACGTTGATACCCGAGATGAGATACAGGTATGGCCCCCTCCTTGCTAGCACTTTCTACATATAACCGTAGGCTAGGGCTAAGTGCTAGCACCTCTCGCAACTCGTGACTTTGCGAGTTGGAGTGTTGAGCCCCTGTGCTCCTCCTTTGCGAATCCTGAAATCCCGATTTACATTACTCTCTGGGCCCACAGTACAACTGTCGCCCTTAACCACGGTGGTGCGTGGCACGTTCAGGAGGGTCCAGATCACCTTTGGTGACGTCATCAGGTCCCACCATTCTCACCTGTCTTCTCAACTTGTTGGCACGCGGTGCACATCCATGTGTCGACATCCATTCCAATCAAAAATCCAATGGTTAGACTTTTCTTGGATCTACTGCATAGATCCTTTCGGCGTTTCGGGATTTCGGGCATTGGGAGTTTGTGCATTCACACATCTCAAACTTTTGTTTGCTGAAATTTTGAAATTACCATCTACCCTTCCAATTGATCCAACGATCAAGTTCCTCTCTTACAGTCTACAGTGTAAATTGTTTCGGAATATCGGGTTTCACTATTTCGCGACTTGCGAACACAAGGTTCTTCCCTTTTGGTTTCCCGGGTGCCAAAATGTCGTCCATAAGCCATGTGTTCCCCCCGATGGACGGTCCCGATGAATTCAGGATTTCACGTATCACGATTTCCACGTTCCTGTGCAACTCGAAAGGGTTTTTTAAAACCCTGTGCACGTTTTCTAGATGTGATGGTCACGAGGGTTCACCTTCCCTCCCAAACAAATCCTAAGGCTCCAACACTTCTGGTGTGGAGTCCTCTCTCCCTGTGGCTAGATACCACATCGGCTGCGGTTTCATAACACCACCACACCTCCTGAGCTTTGTAAGCACGGTCAAGTAATCTCCTTGGCACTCAAGAGAACTCAAAGGTCCGAAATTGGTCCTCCAGACACAATTCCTCCTCAAAATCTTGGTCCAAAGACCACTCAACTGGCCCATCTAGGCTCAGCATCGAAACCTTGGCTTTGATACCAAACTGTAACACCCTTTCTTACAATAACGCTCTGATACCAAACTGTAACATTCCCGACCATCAGCCCCATGGTCAGCCAACATTACCATGCAGAATAATAATCGCATGCTTAATTATATATATGACATGCATTTAAAACAGGTTAAACACATTAAACTCAGAGTAACCATAAGAATTACTACTTTTATATATAATCAATGGCTTTCACATTAAATCGTTTGCACAGCAGAATACATGATAATATAAATACACAGACATTCAAAAAAGTAATTAAACATCATATGGTACTTATCTTGAAACGATGGTGCTTCCACCAACCAGGTGCAGGCCTTCCACGAACCTCCCAGCCTTAGACCACACTACTCATCAAGCTCAGCAGTGGGTCACCCTCGAGCTAGGACTAAGCTCCACCTCCAAGGCAAGGAATCCTAGGCTAGGCTGAGGTTACAGGGAAAACACACAGTCACAAGGAAGGAATTCTCTCCCAGGAACCACTCATACTCATTGCCCATAGACTCTCCTTCCCCACATGCATGTTCCACCCCAGGAGTATACACCTTTTTTGTCACCCAGACAATCCTTCGGCTGCTAACCTCCCTTGCCTTGGGTTTCAGCAACAGACCGGACCGAAAGTCTCCGAGCTCTGTGGCAGCTATAGGGTTCCTTCCAGGAGTTCTCTTCTTCCTTTGTGCACTCTCTCACCTGGAGAGAGTCGCTCACAGGCCAAGCAACATGTTCATCCAACTTCAACCACCTCTCTCGCCTGGAGAGAGTGTTGAACGATTGGCCAACAAGCCACATAGGGTCAAACACTACACGTCCACCACAGAAAACAGGAATCCAGACATGAACACCCTAGGTCGGCAATAACCAGGTGCAACAGTATAACCAGGCTTAGCAGGAACAAGACACTTCCGTTTTCTAAATCTGGCAACACATGATAGACTCACGCTCTAGTTCTCAGGGATGCATGACAAGTTTTCCACGTAGGGGTCGACTCAGACTCAATGGTTCAGAACAGAAGGGGGTGTACCATCTTTTCAAAGACAAACACAGGCTTTCCCCTAGTTTCATAATTTCACGAGGGTCTCTTGCAGAGGTCAGACGGGCTGCTCCTACAGACGGTCGATGGTGGAATGGGAAAAGAACCCCCATCATGGCTCATCACAACTGTTTTATTTGCATGCACCTGGGTTGACACTTGTCACCCATGAAACTACATGTGTTCCATCAGTATGCATCCACTTTGCACATGTTTTCCCCTTGTCGGGAACTTAGGATAAAAACATATAATTTACATGTCTTTTGGAATAATATTAAAATATTATTCCCAAGGACTTAAGCCCCTAGGCTTATCCCCTAGGCTCAACACTTAGCCCCTCTTCCCACTTTCCAACCCCTAATCCCTTTCCCACTCTATGGAAGCTTAGTCCCCCATAACTCATTCATTGTGGTCGGTCTGCATATGGTGTTGTTTATATTTTATTACTGTTTCGCATAATTACAAGTACAAAATCAGGCTCTTGGCCTTCAACACTTAGGCTCTCTGGACTAACAATCACATAAGCCCACTAGCTTATATAAACTCGGCTCACCAGCCTATAAAACATATTTACAATTCATTTCATAAACAAGATTTACAATGGGCTCGACCTTGGGGACATTACATAGGGCTCCCAATATCTCAATATTTGAATAACTTAATCCCCTCAATCCACCATTTGCTTGACACATAATAATTCTAGGATCTATTGAATTCTTCCACCCATGTGTTAGTCATGGAATATTTTGGTCTTGGAAACTTATAATAGGTCTGTAGACTACTAAGATGGAAGGATGCAATACATCTCCCATACTAGTTGATTATCATTCTATTCTCCAAGTGCACATGATCTATGATCCACTTCAACATTTTTGCACATGACAAAATGGAAAACTTGGTCACTACATTGTGAATGTATGACCTTCAAATGTTTGGATATATGTATGCATCTAGATCTTTATGTTCTCGTGCAAGAAATGGTTTGGGCCATGTTTCCTCCCAAAACATTCAAAATATTTTTCCCAGTTGAGAATTATTCTATAATCCCATGTAAATTTTTGAGTGGATATGCCTCTTGGGATCTTTAGGTTCTGTTTCCATGGGTGTGCCTTCTGACACAATTTTTTTTTTCTCTTAGGATCCCTATAGAATGTTCTTCATATCACCCATATCAAAAACAGAGCATGCTAGCTAGGATAGAAACAAAAATTATATGCTTTAAATTGGGGTAAGTTGATTGAAATCACTTTGACAATAATTATGTAATTAAAGGATTTCATAATTAAAATTTTATGGTTACACCTAATCTCATGAAAAAATAATTCAACTCTTTACATGGGATCACACCTAGATTTTAGTGTCATTCATATTTGAAGGTTGAAAATAAGCAGAGCTTATCCCTATCAAAAATTACACACATTATTAAAATTGATAAGCAAACTAGATACAATTGCAATAATTGTGGGCTTGGGCAATCTACTTTTGCAGGGAAGGGAGCAACAACATTAATCTTGGAGGTTTGTATGCTAAGGTCATAGGAAATTCATTCAAATGATAATATTTTGATGGACAAAATAAGGTTTTTTATCCCTGTAAACATTTGAATTATTGGTAACAAGTAGGTAGATGGGAAGGATAAGCCCTGAAGCATGTGAATAGAAGAGGGGAAGAATGCCATCATTTGAAGGGATAATACTTGGTTCATAACTTGTCCATCTATCACTACAAAAAGAACAATTATGAATCAAAATATTGTTCTTAAAGAAAATAAACATAGTAACACATTCAAATCTAAGAAGGGAGTTGTAGGCATACTTAGAAGGCGTCAGAAAAATCTTCGATGGTCTAAGGAGAGAACATTGATAGTTTGAAATTTGGGAAGGTTCATAAAATATCACTAATTCTTAGGGACTACAAGGGTCTATTGCTCTATTTTCTCAAAATGATAAATTGTAGTGCCCCATTCAAATTCTTGATTCAATTAAATAGGCCTTGGTTTCCTATTTACCTCATTAATTTAGAATATAGGGTTGTATTTAGAAAGTATGAATAATATTTTGGGAATATTACATTCAATCTAAATGCATTCAATTGGAAGGATTCCATATGTGGCACATTAAGTGTGCATGTTCAAATAAACATGGTTTTCCCATCCATAGTTGGGATTTTTTGAAAGGAAGGGCAAGTGAAGGTTTAGAAATGTCTCAATAGACTGTTGGAATTTTCTAAAAGTATATCTTTAGAATGTCCCAGATCAGCCTTTAGGGATTATTGAAAGAATATCTTTCAAAAACACCCGATGAATTGTTGGGATGAAATGAAAAAGGGACTTTCAAAAATCCCGATAAATAGTCAGGGTTTCTTGAAGGAAGATATTTTGAGAGTTCCCAATGAACCATTAAGGATTACCAAAAGTAGAACTTTTGAATGTTCTTGACAAACTGCCAAGGGAGTTTCAAAGAATATTTTAAAAATAGGTCAATAGGTCATCAGGACCTCTTGAAATATCTTTAGAATCCCCCTAATAAACCATTAGGGCTAGTGAAAACAAGATATTTATTAAAGCTCGAATAGACCATTAGGATATTTTGAAAGAAGATTTTTTTTAGCAAGTCTTCATAGATTATATATTATTAGGGAAAAACCAAAGAAGTTCATCAATAATTTTTTGTTAAACTAATATTTAATTCAAACAATACACTACAAAAGAAAATTTGTTGGACAAGGAGTCAAGTAATATTTCAAATGCCAAAATAACTCCAAAATAAGGTGTTAGCACTATGTAAATTGCTTGGTTGAAGAATAAAATCACAAAGGTAACCACAAAACCACTTTAGAACTTAAACTAGCCTTTTCAGTTCAAAGGGGGATCTCTATTGTCACTTGGTCTCTAAAATATAGGTTTTCTTTTGAGGATAAATGGATAGATTTTGATTAGGTGAAGAGATTTTTATAAGGTTTGTTGGCAAGAAGGAAATGAATCTTTTGGGAAATGGAGTCAACCTTTGAAGCAAATGAAATCAGTGACTGGTAGGTAGAACTATCAAGGAAGCACAGGCTAGGTAGGTGATAATCATTCAGTATTTTAATTTGTTGTTATAGGATGGAAGAGGGAGAAAAACACATAACAACATTCAGAGCACCATTAAAGATGAATTCTGATGAGTTAAGAAGAAGTGGCAGTGTTCAAATTGCTTGAATCTAAAGCATCATTTTCAGATGAATTTAAGACCATTTGTTTTCCAATTTAAACATATAAGAAATTGCAGATGAAAGATAAAGAAAACAAGAAGTACATACAAATAAAGAGAACACGGACTTCAAGTTACCACCACTAGAATCTTTGGTATGAAAAGTTATGGACTTTTTCACTTGTATTTCATTTAACTTCAAAATTTGTACTATGTGTTATCTCCTCAAATAAATTGGTCAAAATTATTTGATTAGGAGATACAGAGTCATTAGAAAAAAATCTACTAAATTTTTTAGGGCTCATTTTAATGAGTTCCAGCTTGTAAATAAAGTTTGAAAAAACATTTGATTTGTTCTTTCCTTCAAAAAAGTCAAAACTCAGGTTTCGGTAGCTAATGAAATTTTCAAAAGGGCTTCTAAGCTACCGAAATCCTAGCTTTCGGCAGCTAAAACGTGAAATTCAGGGCTATTTTAGCTACTGAAAGCACATAAATTCTGCGTTTTTACTAGGTTGAGTCATCATTTTCAAATGATGATTTTGAGCGACTGGAAGATAATTTTAAGAAACAAGTGGAATTTTTTGTTCCTAACACATCATAGAACAATAACCTCTCTCAGTTTCCCTACAGGTGTGACAGATTTGGAGAATCGAATCCATCTCTAAGCCCTAATTTTCAGATCTGAGATTTCCTTGTTTGACACATGTTTTTGAAATGCGTATCCCGAGAAAATGAAAACGAATCTCAAATAAATTAGAGAGGTTGTTTCTCAAAACAAACCTATCTACAAAAACCTCTCTCAGTTTTCAAAAATATCTTTTTATTTGAGATATATAGGTCAATATTTAAGCGACATATTTCCAGAAAATGTCTATACAGAACAGGGCAAAAAGCTACTATTTTTGCCCAAATCACTTTTTCTAGATTCCAGGATGCGTGGGAACAATTCTAAATGAAGAATAATAATTATCAGAATCCAGATCAGCTTCATATTCAAGCTTTGAAGACATATGGCGAAATAATGAAGCCAGATGGCACCTATATTCTTGACAGAAATCGCCCAGCTACCAAACAAAGATCTTGAGTTCCATGATCTTCACCTACAGACTATCAAATTCGAATATGATGATAAGATTATATCTTACTTGATTAGATCTAATTTGATTTTGCTCATTTATAGTTATTTCAGATCCATTTTTATAGGATATTGAAACTTTGATGTAAAGGTTATAAATCCAAGAGCTTTTGAAGGATTGAAGGGGGGGGGGGAAACAGTCTGAGGACTATGATTCAACTTTGGGGACTTGTAGCCATTTTTCATTTCAGACATTTATGGATTCCTCTTGACACGGAAGATTATTTCACTGTGTGTTGTTCAGTTTTCTATCTTACATCTTTTCTATGTTTATGAGTAACTTGTATCCAGTGTTTTATGTATATCTGATGATAGATAACTGTCATCTTATCTCTTCATCGATATATTAATCTTGTATACATTGGTCTTTCTAATGACAGATGATTGTCACCTCATCTCTTCGTTGAAAGACTTAGATTATGAACATTTTATGCCTATTGTAATTAGTCATTCACATGTACAGTCTTGTGTATGTGATTCTATTGATATAATGAGCCATTCTTCTTACTTCCATACTTTGATTTAAACATTCTGAGCAGCATAGTTGAAATCCTTTTGTCTTCAAGTGAATTTATATGTTTTTTGAGTGATTGTGAGTATATCAAGTCATCTAACTTGTTCCTATTTCCCATACATTATTGATCTATTTAAGTTACCAGGCTCATTCCCTTTACAGTCAGGGAAAGACTCCTGGAGTGATAACAAAATGGCATCGTTGCCAGGGAATGAAAGTGAAAGCAGATTTTCCCTAGGAGAATGACATAGATCTATTTCTTGATGGAACACAAGAGACAGACATAAAATTTGACTATAATCATTTACCTTGCGACTCCACATTAAAGAATCCAGTGGGGAGGATCCGGTTGATAAAAGATGAAGAGGCTAAAATCAAGATCCAGGTAGCAGTTCATTAGTTTGCTTCATGAACTGTTGTTATTTTTTATTAGCTCCTTTATATCTTTCCCTTCACATGTTAAAAGAATCATCCTTTGTTTTGTATATTCTGATGATCATCATCCTTCTTTTGTATATCCATCTTTAGAAGAAGATTTGCAGCCTGCTTGAATTGTAGATGTTGATTCAGTCTTTGTGCCTCAGCCTATTCATAAATATGACCACTGTATTTCATTTCATTTAGAATCTGATCAGCCATGTGACCTTGAAAAGATAGAAATTGTTTCAAAACCATTTCATATCTTAGCTCCCCTTGCCATAATTTATGAACCTTGTCAACAACTTACCATCTCTCATGATCAGCCCACGGCCTTTCAAGTTAATATCCAGATGAATATGTTCAAGCCTTTAAAGTTGGCCCTTCTTCTTCATCCTTATCTTGATGGCTGTTATGAATATCTTCCTTGGTTTTCCGGATCGAATCAAGCTTCAGCTGAAAGACACTTGGAATCCTTTTTGGATTTTGTTGATCGTTTTCAAATTGTTTATGAAGATGTGATCATGAGATATTTTTCTAAATCTTTGATCAAAGATGTTGTTGTATGGTTTAAGGATCTGAGAGTTGATTCTATTGGTTCTTGGATCGATTTCTCCAATGTTTTTATGAAGTATTGGGGTGATCACAAATCACCAGATTTATATCTTGTTGATTTCTATGCTTTGAAGAAAGAACAAAATGAAACCTTGCTTGCTTTCAATCGAAGATTTTATAGCATCTACCATGGTATGCCTTTGGAGATCAGGCCTATAGAAACAACTGCCATGATCCAATATGTTATGGGATTGTATTCAAAACTTGCCCTTCTTTTGCTAGAAAGGAAATCTTCATCATTAAGTATTTTGTTTGAAGATGCTTTAGAGGTGGAAGAGAACATTTGCGCTTTAAGGAGAATCCATGAGCAGGTTGATGTTCAAAACCATTATCTACTTGAGCCAGCAGAATGTCAGTACAATTCGGACTTCGAGCAAGAAGATTATGACTATGAGGCGGTTTTAGAACAGCAGCAAGTAACTAAAATTATTTCAGATTGTGAGTCAGATCCTTCAATTTTTGAAAAACTTTCAGGAGACAGGTATTCATATATAGTTTATGATCAGTTTACAAATCCATTTAAGCCTATGATAACTCATGATTATGTAGAAAACTACGTTTTTATAGTTGATCAAAATCTTTGTTATTCAAATACTGCTCTATCATCATTTTCTGAACACTGTTCTGAAGAGGTCATAGTGTTTGATGATCAGAAGGCGATCACAAAAGAATCAGAAAGTCATAAATATTCTAGCAAAGAATAAGTCATAGAGATACAACTATTTTTTGAAGAGCAGCAAGTGTCTGACCTCAGTTTCAAAGATCTAGTGGCAGCCTTCATAGAATCATACTTTTCAGAGAAATTGAAAGTCTTAGACTTCTTTAACTTGCACATGTTGTCTAGTGAGTTTGGTTTTGTAAATGGATTCTTATCATTCTTCTCACACGTCAAACATTAGCTATTAATTCGTGTGAATGATGAGATTATTTCAGTGTTAAAATTTATTGGATGGTTGTTATGGAAATCAGCGTTCACTTAACCAATTGCAGAACTGGTTAGAGTAGAGTAGGGTAGGAAATAAGCTCACTGGCCGAGCATTTTGTTTCTCCATTTTGCAGCAGATGTAGAAGTCACTGTGTGTGAATAAAGGCAGCCTTGAAGATATACAAGGATCATCTATACAGGTCGTGAAAGATTTTCAGAAAAAGGTGAATGGCTGACTCTATGCCCAATGGAATGTTGACTCCATGCCCAATGAAATGTTGACTCCATGCCCAATGGAATGCTGAAGACAAAGTTATGGATTTTATTTTTCCAGGAAAGGCATCAGACCTGTGGTCCTTGAAACCTCACAGGGAGGCTTTCATCCCCAATAAGAGCCAGATGTTATCTCCTCAAATAAATTGGTCAAAATTATTTGATTAGGAGATAGAGAGTCATTAGAAAAAAATCTACTAAATTTTTTAGAGCTCATTTTAATGAGTTCTAGCGTGTAAATAAAGTTTGAAAAAACATTTGATTTGTTCTTTCCTTCAACAAATTCAAAACTCAGGTTTCGGTAGCTAATGCCTTTTTCAAAAGGGCTTCCAATCTACCAAAAGCCTAGCTTTCGGCAGCTAAAATGCGAAATTCAGGGCTATTTTAGCTACCAAAAGCACAGAAATTCTACGTTTTTACTAGGTTGAGTCATCATTTTCAAATGATGATTTTGAGCGACTGGAAGATCATTTTAATAAATGGGCATATTTTTTTGTTCCTAACACGTCATAGAACAATAACCTCTCTCAGTTTCCCTACAGGTGTCACAGATTGAGAGAATCGAATCCATCTCTAAGCCCTAATATTTGGATCTGAGATTTCCCTGTTTGACACATGTTTTTGAAATGTGTATCCCGAGAAAATTAAAAAGAATCTTGAAGAAATTAGAGAGGTTTCACAACAAACCTATCTACAAAAACCTCTCTCAGTTTCGAAAATCTATTTTTATTTGAGATATATAGGTCAATATTTAAGCGACATATTTCCATAAAATTTCTGCACAGAACGAGGCAGAAAGCTACTATTTTTGCCCAGATCACGTTTTCTCGATTCTAGGATGCGTGGGAACAATTCTAAATGAAGGATAATAATTATTAGAATCCAGATCAGCTTCTTATTCAAGCTTTAAAGACATATGGCAAAAGAATGAAGCCAGATGGCATCTCTATTCTTGACAGAAATCGCTGCCAAATAGAGATCTTGAGTTCCATGATCTTCACCTGCAGACTATCAAATTCGAATTATGATGATAAGATTATATCTTACTTGATTAGATCTAATTTGATTTTTCTCAGTTATAGTTATTTCAGATCCATTTTTACAGGATATTGAAACTTTGATGTAAAGGTTATAAAGCCAAGAGCTTTCGAAGGATTGAAGTGGGGGGGAAACAGTCTGAGGACTGTGATTCAACTTTGGGGACTTGTAGCCATTTTTCATTTCAGACATTTATGGATTCCTCTTGACACAGAATCTTCTTTCACTATGTGTTTTTCAGTTTTCTATCTTACATCTTTTCTACGTTTATGAGTAACTTGTATGCAGTGTTTTATGTATATCTGATGACAGATAATTGTCATCTTATCTCTTCATCAATATATTAATCTTGTATACATTGGTCTTTCTAATGATAGATGACTATCACCTCATCTCTTCATTGATAGACTTAGCTTATGAACATTTTCTGCCTATTGTAATTAGTCATTCACATGTACAATCTTGTGTATGTGATTCTACTGATATAATGAGCCATTCTTCTTACTTCCATACTTCGATTTAAACCTTCTGAGCAGCATAGTTGAAAGCCTTTCGTCTTCAAGTGAATTTATATGTTATTTGTGTGATTGTGATTATATCAAGTCATCCGACTTGATCCTATTTCCCATACATTATTGATCTATTTAAGTTACCAGGCTCATTCCCTTTACAGTGAGGGAAAGACTCCTGGAGTGATAACACAATGTTCAAGACAAAATGTCATTTTTCTTCTGCCAACCCTTTGCACATTCAAAATGCTCGAATATATAAGCAAACTACCTCCCTATGCTAGAGAATTCGAACTTCACTACTATCCTATAATTATGGATCTGATTACATCAAAGAAGGAACAAACTCTAAACTACTTGCTAAAAATAGCAATTCGTTTTGACCATATTAATGCATATAATACTCTTATCAATAAGAGATTCTCCAACATATTTTTGAGTTGAAGTTGATGTGAGTCATCTTGGGACAGCTAGAGGATAATCTTGAACTGATTTGAGCGTTGACAAGGCTCCCTGTCACCTTTGCATAGTGAATTGTTGCAACTCATTGTGTAACTGCTACCTACAGCAGTTGTGTAGCGAGTTTACACATCATGCTTGATTTCTTGAATAATATTCGTTTAGATGGTGGTTGTTGGGTTACAAAAAAGGTATAAATATCTCCCTTTTGTTCACAGTTTTTGATATCATTCTAATTGACTTTTCAAATAATTAGGGATAAATAGGAAAGAACATGATTAATATGTCTCTTAGAATTGTTATTGAAGTTTTATTTAATATATTCTAAATTACGATTGGAATGGTTTGATTTTGCTGCAGAATTGGATAAAATAGTTGTCAAAAGTAACCAACGAGATTTGGGTATGAACGAGCTGTTGGGAGTTGAAGACTTTTTTAGGCACAAAGCAGTTTTTGAGATAATCAATTCTCTATGATGTAACTTTATAATAGTAAAGCAATCCTAAGGATCTTTCGATCCTAAGGATAGCTTGATTTACCCAGTCTATTTGAATATATAAGAGGGTAATAGGTTCAAAAAGGATAGAGAAAAAAACACATTTAAGTATTCAGACTCAGAATTGCTTTGCGCAAGCAGTTTTTGTAAATGTTTTACCAGCCATGAATTCAATGAAAGTTTTGAGTGTTTTTATCATTCCTGTGTTCTGAGTTTCTCGTAGCAGTACTTCTGAAGACCGAGGGCCCAGTCTGAAGGAGCTACTGCCTCATTCTGTAATTGCATCAGTTTGAAGTTTGATTTCTACTTTATGATTCCGATCTCTTTTACAATAGCCAATGATAAATGCATAAGTGTGTTAATGATTTTATGATTGTTTGTCAGTTATTAATGATTGTTGTTAAGATTTCCATTTCTGAAGTTATTGCTTGACAGTTCCTCACATTTTCATCTGCGTTGTTCCTTTTCCTTAGATTTACGCTTGTTGTTCCTTTCAGTTAAAGTCACAATAGTTGTTCATTTCGGTTAAAGTTACAATAGTTGTTCCTTTCGGCTAAAGTTACATTAGTTGTTCCTTTCGATTAGAATACAATTGTCGTTTCTTTTCACAGATAGAATAATTCACTATTTCTTTTCCAGTAATTAGAATTCATAATTGGTAGATTAATTCTACAAGTCCTTTCTTAGGTTCAATTACTGCTTTATAGTTAAATGAATTCAAATAGATTAATTAGTTCCTTTTCATTTCACAGCATTCTAGTAATTTGATTTCAATCCCATTAGTTTTCAGAATCTTTGGTGAACATTTGAGGAACTTAATTGTTGATAAATTCAGGTTTGGTTTAGCTACACGATTTTAGGCTACCTGCATAAACTTTGACGATATTCTTGAGATAAAAGACGAATCTCCGGGTTGATAAATTAATGTTAAACTAAGGTTGTTTTTAAGACATCTTTAGATCCCAACAGTGGCTACAATGTTGTTGGAGGTTGAAAATCATTGATGTCTCATCCATAAAATATTTCCCCTTGTCCTTTAACCCTCTATGTACTTACAACACTTGAGTAGCGTGAGATTTCTATGCAAGTTCTATGCAATGCTATTTTCCAGCCAAAAATCAAAACACTTTAATCCTTGGTTTATCAAAAAGAAAAATTGTGAAAAAATGTGACATTTATATCTCAAAAACCTCTGCAAGTAGGTCCAACTTACCCATGACTTCATCATCAACCTTCATATGGTTTCAAATACATATTTTCCTTTCTCAATGACAAATTTTGTTTCTTCAAGTTTCCCACTTGCCTAAATAAAAGATCATTTCTCAAATTTGACTGGGAATTTGTGAGGGATGCACAAGCATTGTTGATGGTTGTTCCACACTCCTTAAAGTGTCTCTCAAACTTTAGTTTTGATAATTTGTTTTCCTCCCTAAGGTGAATAACTAGGTCTTGATCTTCCCTTAACTTCTTCTTGAGCCACTTCATAGTTTTCTCACCCTCTCCAGGTGAAGTGTGAATCTTTTCAACGGATACAAGTGGTCCCTGTGATTTTATTTCCTCTACAAAATTGCATTCTAAACTTATCCTTCTGGTTGAGGATTATGTTAAAGGGACCGTGGGTTTAGTCAAATCCATTGTTTTAGGACTTTTCCTACTTTTCTTACCTTCTGGAAACTTTGAGACCGATTCCTTCTTTGAACCTATTGCATCTTGTGGTATTTGAGTATCAGAAACCTTCTCAACCAAATACCTCTTCATCTCTGTGTTTTCATGATAGGACTGAGCTATGACATGTTGAGATTTCTTAAGCTGATCTTGTAACTCTCTAATAATTTGGTCTTTTTCTCCTAACTGCACCTAATCTTCATCCACCTCTTGACCTGAGTGTTTAACAGACTATGTATGCAGGGCAGGTACATCTGTTTTTTTGGCATCTAAACTTGTGATTGGACTACTCACTTTTGGTGTTTCCTCCACTTCATCGGCAAAGTGTAGCCTTCTACCCTTCTTCTTAGCTGGCTGGCTTGGTGAAGAATCCTCAATTTCCTTTCCTTTTCTTCTGCCCTGTTCTGCAGACCCTTTCTCTTTCCCACTTGAAACTTTAGAAGCCAATTTCTCAGCAAATGAGTGGGTGTATCCTTTGGGGTCTAAAGGAATGTTTGTTGAAGCTAAGAAAGAGTCCCAATCTCTGTTCAATTTATTGATTTATTCCACCACTAGTAACTTTACCAGGGAAAAATGAAACTAACTAGTCTTATGTTGATCAGCACTAGTCTGTACTTCATCTGACATTTTACCTAAGCTTCTGTATAGGTAAAAAGGTAAATTCAAAAGATTATTTCCTATGAAATGCATTAAAATTCTAATATTATATTGGTATACTCTGTCAAATTTGCCCTGACAAGTGAAATATCTTTGAACCACTCTTAGCAACTTTTCATAATGATCCAAAATTCATTCTCTTGATATAGTAGCACCAAACTTCTACTTTTTGTACTTGGGTTTCAAAAAATCAATGTAGAAAACTGGATCAAGAGGCATAACTTTAAACCACTTTTCTCCCTAGACTAGAATCTCAGTTGTAGCAGCCACTGTCTCCTCTGATACCTGGAAGGTAATGTATTCAATCCTCATATGAACACCATTGAAATTGAGGGAAAATTCCTTCATTATTTGCACATTGTAGCCTTGAATCTTCTTGCAAAACCTCATGCACCCAGCCGGCTCAAAGGAAACCCTAATTGTAGGATCAAAATTCACCAATTTCAAACTTTGTGGCTCACATCTCAACACACTGCCTCCTTTGTTGTATTTCTTTTTCTCCTGAGTTTCCATGCTTCAGCTGTAGGATAAAATACTGAGACAAGTAAAAACAAGGACATTCAAAGGGTAAAACTCTGACAATGATCTTTGCACAGCGGAAAACGAGGTTAGGGTTTGCTCAATTGGTCAAACAGAATCAACAATACACTAAGCAAGTTTGAGATCACATGTATGTAGGCGCATGATACTTGTCAAACACAAAACATAACTCTTTAGTCTTTTCACAATGAAAAATTTGGAAACAGGGGATGTGTAGCATGTAATTGTTGTGTAAAACATGCGTAGCGAGCATAAAGGGCTTGCGTAGTGAAATGGACAGTGTTTTCATAGCTGGTATGCAAAGCTTGTGTAGCGAGTAAGGTATTTTGAATTTGCTTTAAGGAAGGGGTACGATCGATGGAAGAGAGTCTTGTGCAATGGAATATGGGTGGGGAAAAACATGCATAAGCTGAGTAAAAGACGATTTGAAAGCTGATTGGACTATTTAAGGTGATATGATAGCTTGGGTAGCGCCAAGCAACTTGCGCAATGAGTTTGAGTAGCATGTGTACCTTTTCATGTCAAATACAAAAAACATTTTGAAAGATAGGAAATATGACATTATGACCTTTGATGATCCTCCTACTTTCATAATGTGTCAGTATGTTTCATGACATCCCTTACAAAAACCCCCACCTAGACTCTATACTTGACTCTTTTTGACATGACACTTCATATTTTATAGCCACAACTTTAGACCAATGACCCAAATACCTTGAAAAATCTTATGAGACAAACTCTTTGAAAACATACAGACTCAATGACTCAATTAGGAATGCATTGGTCTTCCTAAGACCAAATCATGACTTTGCAAACTCTTGACAAACCTATAACCTTACCTTGAAAAAAATGACGCTTGTTGGATTACTGAGAGGGGGGGGGAATCAGTAATAGAGCAATTTAATCCTTTTTAACCATATAATCCAAGTGTTATATCAAAGAAGAATTATCATCCAATAACTGCAGAGTAAATAAGCAATGAAAAAATGAAAAAACATAGACATATACAGTACACCAGTGTTTTACGTAGAAACCCAAATCGGGAGAAAACCATGGAATGCTTTTTCTTATATGTCTTGAAGAATTACATTCATTGGAAGCACCAACTTCTTTTGTTTTCCAGCTGCAACTAGAAGGAGGCTCCAACCCCCTAGTTTCTCAGGCTACAACCTAAGGGAAGTTCCAACTCCCCAATTATGTGGCTACAACCAGAAGGAGGCTACAACCCCCTATGTTCTCCGGCTATAATTGGAAGGTGGCTACAACCACTTATCCTTGCCTCGTCCTACCACACTGAAGTAGAAGTAGAATGATGGAACCACCGTCAACCTATAACTATGAGATATACTACTGTAAACATGTACCAATAAATCTGAACCATGCATCAACCTATACCTCAACCTGTAATCAAGCTGTACCATAAACAAGTGCATCAACCATGCACCAACATGTACCAAATAACTTATAATCAACCTGTACCATAAACAAGTGCATACAACCATGTACCAAGTATGTACCAATCATGTGTCAACTACTCATCAACTATGACGCATCAATATGTACCAACACCATTAACTATACACCTCATGTATGTGCCAACTCATCAATTACATGTCTCAACCATGTACTCAACATGTACCTCAACCAAAAGCCCTCATCAATTTCATCATCCAAATATGATTTGTAGCTTTGTAATAGACCTCGAGTATATGATCACATTCCTACAAACCTTCCTTAACTTCAACAACAAAAGACTAACATTTTCATCAAACTTTTCTTTAGTCTCACATGCCTAGTTTTGGATTAGTCAACAACCCTAACTTGAAGTAATCATAACTTTTTACCTGTAATGTGTAAAGATATGAAACTGATACACAATGTTCTTCAGTGTGTTTATGCAATTCCTCCAGGTGTCACTACTTGCAACCTCTCATAAAAGGAGTTATAGAAAAAATGGCATACCTTGCTGAATTATGACTTATTCTAGAGAGCGACCTTGTAGAGCATGCCATGCATGGAATATTTGTTGAATTGATATGAAACTATGACACAGATTACTACAGATTGTACCCTAACCAACACATTTGGTTTCACTAAATTTAGATCTGTTATGAATAAGTTATGATGTTTTTACCCGAAACACCTGTTTTTGACAAGTTTCAGGACTAGCCACAAACCCTATTTTCCACGGAGTGTAACTACAAAAATACAATGACCCACAAGCGGAATTTGTTACCAAATATACTTGGATATTTTTTCTCAATGGCATAGCAATTTCATGGTCTGATTCATTATATAAAAACATTTATAGCGAAAATGGTGAGATGACCTGTAAATAACATACCTTAGAAAGCACCATCAAAACAATTTATCCTTCCTTGCATTTCGGCCTTATTTTCTTCACCTTCCCTCAGAATTTCGGATTAGATATCCTTAGTTACCTCAGACACCTATATATGTTCAATATTCTCAAGTGTGATTAAAATGAGAGAGTTTTACCTCTTATTTATACTCTCCAAGTAGCTTCCTTAAAAACATCTTCTAGGTCACCTGGCCCCACTTTCCTTATTTTAGGGTTAACCCACTTCTAATTTCTCCATTAAATTTGTTATTGAAATAATTTATTTTTTATTCACTTTGAATTATAATACACTCATTACTTCACTTTATTATTTACCTTTTAAAATCTCTTAAACCACTTTGACTAATTTGACCTTTTGGGGCTTCTAGATGACATATGAGGGTCCTCCAACTTCGTAAGGCCATAATTCTCAAACCATGAGGAGTTATGTGACGTTCCACATACCACCAGAAATGGAATGACATGTACTATCCATATAGAATAGTATCATCTAAAAA
Source organism: Picea engelmannii (assembly GCA_009831015.1). Lineage (NCBI taxonomy): Eukaryota > Viridiplantae > Streptophyta > Pinopsida > Pinales > Pinaceae > Picea > Picea engelmannii. Next base: position 2,282,241 of record ML778657.1, on the reverse strand, counting down.
TATATCATAACTCATACTGTTATCCATTAAACAAACTTGGGTCCATTACCCAAACATGGGGTCTCCAACTTCTCATGGCCATAACTCTCTAACCGTGAGGATTTATGTGGCGTTCCACATACCATCGGAAATGGAATGAAAAGAAATATTCATATAGGATAGTTTACCTAACAAATTCATTCTCCTTCATCTCATCTATCCATAATTAAGCATGGGTTCTCTTACTCCGCAAAGCGTCTTCCTGTGAGGACTTTCACCATAAGGGGACCACTTTGGAGTTCATCCATATTTAATTCTTATCAACCATGACAAGACAATAATGAGTCACATTTACATCAAAAAATCTTGGGTCCATTACCCAAACCTTTGTGTTGCATAGATTTCTTCAAGGGTTGACATTAATGACAACCAACCTTAATCAACAATATCCCTCTTTGGCATTGATGGCAACATTCTGATGAAATATTCAAATCATATCACTCATGCTCCCCCTAGAACCATGCCTATGTCCTCTGTATATGATAAATTTTCCTCTGTCCTCTACATCTGATAAATCTGCTCCCACTGGAACCATGTCTCTGTCCTCTGCATCTGATAAATCTCTCCCCCTTTTTCATCAATGGCAAAGGTATCTTTCCATCTGGGGCTACTCTTCCTGACTGAATTGTCCTCTTATGGTGCTTCCTCGTGTACATATAAGACATATAAAATAAGCATTCAAAAATAATTCATTTTGGAGTATAAATAAATCCAAGTCTTTGGCAAAGATATTCAAAGGCTTCCCGTGGAAGTGGTTTTGTAAAGATGTCTGTCACTTGTTCTTTTGTGCCCACATACTCAACTTTGATGTTCTTTTCTGCAACCTGTTCCTTTAGAAAGTGATACTTGATTGGAATGTGCTTTTTCTTGGAGTGCATCACCGGTTTTTTGAGATACCGATGGCACTTGTATTATCACAATATATTGGAATGGGCTCATCATACTCAACCTGTATATCTGTCAAAGTTGGTTTCATCCAAAGAACATGTGTACAACATGTTATTGCTGCAATATACTCTGCCTCGGCTGTAGATAGAGATACTAATGATTGTTTCTTGCTTAGCCATGATACCAAACACTCACCTAAGTAGAACGTTGCTCCATTGGTGCTTTGTCGGTCATCAATACAACCTTTCCAATCTGCATCTGTGTAGGTAATAAGTGATAGATCTTTTCCTTTTGGATACCATAATCCAAACTCTTTTGTTCCTTTGAGATATCTGAAAATCCTCTTTACTGCTAATACACATGACTCCTTTGGTGTTGCTTGAAATCGTGCCACCTTTCCAACTGCTTGCATTACATCTGGTTTGGATGTTGTCACATATAGTAGGATGTCAATCATTGACCTATATTGTCTCTGATCTGTAGACATTGAATCATCATCTTTTCTCAGCTTACAACTGGTTTGCATGGGAGTGTTAACTAGTTTGCAATCTTCCATTCCGAACCTCTTTATCATTTCTCTCATATACTTGGTTTGAGAGATAAAAATTCCTTGGTTGCTTTGACGTATCTGAAGTCCCAGAAAGAAGGATAGTTCTCCAAGTAATGACATTTCAAATTCATTATGCATGTCTTTTGCAAATTTCTATCTTAACCTGTCATCATCACTACCAAAAATAATATCATCAACATAAACTTCAATTAATAAAATATTACCTTGACTTACCTTGATGTAGAGGTTGTTGTCTGCACTTCCTTTTCTGAACCCTGCCTGCTGCAGATACTTATCCATTCTAGAGTACCATGCTATAGGAGCCTGTTTTAGACCATACAAGACCTTATTTAATTTACATACATAGTTTGTATTCTATGACAACTGAAATCCTTCTGGTTGTTCAATGTAGACTTCTTCTTCAAGTTCTCCATTCAGAAAAAATGATTTTACATCCATCTGATATAATTTAACATTTTTGGAGCATGCATAAGCTAAAAGTAAACGGATTGCTTCCATTCTGGCAACTGGAGAAAATGTCTCTTCAAATTCGATTCCTTCAATCTGTGCATATCCTTTACATACCAATCTAGCTTTGTTCCTTGTAACTTGTCCATCTTCGTTCAATTTATTCATGAAAACTCATTTTGTGTCGATCACATTCTTATTCTTTGGTCTTGGAACCAATTCTCAAGTGTCATTTTTCTCTATTTGATCCAATTCTTCATCCATGGCCTTATTTCAAAATTCATCCTTGCTGGCTTCTTCAAAACAATTTGGTTCAAT
>ML778657.1:2254381-2274387 GCA_009831015.1 Picea engelmannii | reverse complement strand
TATATCATAACTCATACCGTTATCCATCAAACAAACTTGGGTCCATTACCCAAACCTGGGGTCTCCAACTTCTCATGGCCATAACTCTCTAACTGTGAGGAGTTATGTGACGTTCCACATACCACCGAAAATGGAATGAAAAGCAATATGCATATAGGATAGTTTACCTGACAAATTCATTGTCCTTCATCTCATTATTCCACAATTAAGCATGGGTTCTCTTACTCCACAAAGTGTCTTCCCGTGAGGGCTTTCACGATAAGGGGACCACTTTGGAGTTCATCCATATTTACTTCCTATCAACCATGACAATACAATAATGAGTCATATTTACATCAAACAATCTTGGGTCCATTACCCAAACCTTTGTGCTGCGGGGCTTTCTTCAAGGGTTGACATCAATGACAACCAACCTTAATCAACAACACTAACATAAGGATCTAGAAACGTGAAAATAAATCATACAAATGAAAGATAAAACAAAGACCAAATTGCTTAAATAATCCCTCAAAAGGGGGATGTATAAGGAAATGAAAATATCAAGTAAGATTAAGAAAGATGTCACTCCTTCATGATTATAAAAGTAAATCAAGAAGCCAACAAGTATAAAAAAACAAAAGTGGTCCCCAAGTCTAGAAACTTGGGTATATTGAGGTCTTGACACCTGCATAATTTATTTTGAACCAAGGGAAAATATTTGAAAATAGGTGAAAGATTTACTACAAAAATATTGTGACTGCATTAAATCCAAAATAAATTCAAAAGATAATGTAGATTGTGCCATTAAATGTGGACTTTCTAATTTGGAGGGGACCTAATACACCATTAGTAAGTTTCAAAATATGTGTTGATTGAACTTTGAAAACCCCCTGATGAATCGTTGGGGGTTGTCCAACGATTCTCACAACAAAAGTTTGAAAGTGGTTTGATCAACCATAAGGCCATTCCAAAAATTTGACATTCAAATGTTTGACAGTGGCTTGATACACCATTAGGAGCTTTCAGAAAAAGATAACACATACTCAAAAGTTCCCTGATGAACCATTAGACCATTTTGAAAGATGATCTTCGAAAATGGCCCAATGAGCTATCGGGCACTTTCAAAAGTTGATCTTCGATATTATCCTGATGAACCATTGAGCATTTTCAAAAGGTGCATGATAAGAATTTCAAAAATGACATGATGAACTATTGGACTATTTTGAAAGATGTTATAGTGACAACTTCAAATTTAATGGTTCAATGAACCATCAAACACTTTAAAAAGATGTTTCATTTGAAATGTGAAAGTCCCCCAATGAACCACCATGCAAATTTGAAAGGTAAAATTCAAGAAGACCTCGATAGCATGCCAAGTGGAGTTGTAATATGGTAAGATGTAACTTCAAAATTTCCCCAATGAACTATCATATGAATTCTAAATATGCATGCATTTGAAAGTTCAAATTATTTTGATGAATTGTTGATATAATTAAGAAGATTTTCAAAACGAACTTCTAAAATAACTCGATGAACCATCAAGGCATTCTAAAAGATGCTTCATTTGAAATTTAAATGTTTCCCAATTAATCATTGGTCACATTAAAAATATGAAAATCTTCAAATGTCAATAAATACTCGATGAACTATTAGAGAATTTTCGAAGAAATGATCAAGAAACACAAAGGACGTGCAAAAGGAGTCAATCAAAAGGTTTTGAAAGATTCATCCTCTTTAAATATAACAAATATCCCTATAGGTGATCAACAACAAAATTCAAATACAAAGGATGAAGAAGACCCCAAAAGGTAAGATGCATAAGAGATTATGTGGCGCAGACCCCCCTTCTCTCCAAAGGGTTGCTCGACCTCCCGGTCTAGGATCGCTCAAACACTGAGTTGTATTAGATCTTCGGGCCCCTACTGGAACCCAAAACAGGTTACACAGGACCCTTATCTCCTTAGGTGCAAGTTCTATGGAAACCGCGGGCCCTTTCTCTAGCACTCCTGGCAGTTTTCAAATTCACGGGCGCTAGCTCCTTCTGCTAGGCCCCTTTCCTACATGTGACCTCGGGTTATGACCTGGGGCTAAACCTCTTGAGTGCTCTGCAACTTCAAACTCCAGCTATCTTGGATGCAAGTCTCTTTCCTCGCGAACTTCGAACCGGCGAAGCTACGTGGAGCCAAATCTACGGCGCGTGTTTCCTCCAACAATCAACGATCACGGTTGACTTCGCTTACTCAAGCTTCAAGAGTTTATCAATATCTACTCTCGACGAATTCCGAAGGCTCCTCCTCCAAAACTTGTGGATATTTGACACACATCTCCTTGGATTTGATGGCTCGATTATGTTCCGAATCCGTGATTTCGCGAAGATCCTTTTCGCCTCGTATGTGAACTTCCGGACTTCTAACTCCTGGATTCCTTAATCCATTGCCACGTGTTCTCCTCAAAATCAACTGCTGAGATCAATTCATGGATTTGGAGTTCGGACTCCGCGGCTCCACTTTCACCAAGCCCTCAAACTTCCCAAACTCTGAAGTGTTGAACACCTTACAGATAACCTCCGTGTATCTCTCCCAGATCTGACGATCTGGAATCATTCACCTCCCTCCGGAACAAATCTCGTCCACTGACTTTGGTGAAGGCTTCAGGCGTTCTCCTCCTTGACGAGTTTCCATCGCTTTCCCTCATGAGCTTAACTTCCTCAGCCTTCTTCGTCCTTCAGAACGTTTTTTTCGACACTTAGTCGAAATTTCAACTTCTTTGTGGATCCTTGCGCACACTCTCGAACTGTTCTCCAATCACTTCTCTACAACTAGAGTCATGCTACTCCTCCGGAACTTTGCGAGTCTAAGACTCTGTCATGCACTTCTTATGGACGTTGATGCACTCCTTACATACATAAGTTACACACTACCTCTTCTGAGCTTCGAGTCGGAGATGACTCAGTCACGCACTCCTTGCGGACACTATGCACACCTTGCACTCACTCAAAGAAGAGAAACAATTGAAACTTATTCACTCTCCACAGTGACTTATATATTCAACCCTATAAATGCATTCATGAATACAAAAACAAGAAATAACAGAGAATTGAAAATAAACAAAAAGTCTACCATTAACTCATTCATATAGACACAATATCAACACACATTTGGGACAATGTTCCTCTGCTATATTCATTCAATTGAACTTTACATACATTCATACACAACTTCTCTGTAGCTCCCAGCTCTTGATTATAATGGAAATCTACACATTAGATTCAACAGCCTCTTCTCAGCAACAATATCAAGATTTATACAAAGGGACTCTTCGAGTTCTTCCCTCCAACTACTCTACAACTATCCTATCGAAATAAAAGATTTCAACTACTAAATATTTATTACAATAAATGTTCGAGTCAGAAAGATAAGAGCGAAAGATCCAAATCTGTACTGCAATTCATCAAATCAAAACAAAATACATTCCCCCATTGATCTTATGCGATGGCTCAGCCTCCGATCATTAAAAACACTCATAAATCAAAATCCTTTCCAGATGTTACATTAATATGCCATCTTTGAAATTCAAAATATTTCAAAATACGCGCTGGTGCACCCAGCTGTCCTCCATGTGTGCTTTGATAGCGATGCTCCTGCATCATACTCCCATGGATGAAAAAATTCATGGACTCCTGTCCATGAGATCCTACATCATTCTTCCATGATTTTGGATGTCTGCTTCACCAATCCAACTATCGTCTTCCATCGAGTGTCCTTTCCATTTTACCAAATACTCAAAATACGTCTTCCTTCAGGTCCTCTTACCAATTCGTTGATCTATGATCTGCTCCATCTGCGGCTTCTTTGCTATAGGCATCTTCTTTTTCCACTGGATATCTCCTCGATCTTCTGACCCTTCAGCTCTGCCTTCCCTGTAAGGATACAGGTCTGCAATATTTAATATGGGCGATATACCCACATCCTCCGGCGGCTCTAGTTCATAAGCATTTCACCAAATCTTCTCAGGATTTTGCACAGTCTTATATTTTTCAGCTTTAGCTTATTATATGTTCCCCTCGAAAACCTTTCCTTCCTCAAATGTGCTAGAACTTAATCTCCAACTTCAAATTCAAGCTTCCTCCTATGTTGATCAGCTCTACGCTTATATTCATTATTTCTCTTCTTCAACTGCTCATTGATCTGATTATGAAGTTCCTGCATTTCCGCAGCGAAGTCTTCGGCTCCAGCGCTCCTAAACTCGCTCTGTCCTAGATATCTTAACTCTGACACTCCTCTTGGATTCATTCCATACACGATTTGAAATGGAATCTTCCCAATGCTTCTATTAATTGATTCATTGTATGTGAACTCAGCTTGTGCTAGAATTTGATCCCACTGACTATGGTGCTTAGTGACCAAACTCCTCAACAAATTTCCTAAGCTCCTATTCACAAATTCTTTCCGTTCATCCATCTGTGGATGATATGCCGAACTAAAATATAGCTATGTCCCCAAATTTTTCCACAACGTCCTCCAGAAATGACCGACAAATTTGATATCCCTATCTGAAACTATACTCCTGGGCAATCCATGGAGTCTCACAACTTCTTTGAAAAACATATTTGCAACATGTGTTGCATCACTGGTCTTTTGGCATGGGATAAAGTGCGTCATCTTCAAAAAACTTTCCACCACCACAAATATGGAATCACTTCCTCTTTGTGTCTTTGGTAATCCCAACACAAAATCCATTCTTATTGCATCCCACGACCTCTATGGAATGGGTAATGGTTGATACAACCTAGTGTTTCGCTTCTTCCCCTTGGCATACTGACAAATATTACAATTGTTCACAAACCTCTTCACCTATACTATCATACCTGGCCAATAATATGAACCGTTTAATTGGGTAAATGTTTTTTCATGGATGAAATGTCCATCTAGAACTCCACTATGCTTTTCCTTTAGTAAATTCTCCCTCATCGAACACTTTGGTATGCACAACTAGCTTCCCTTGAACAACAACTCATCCTGAATTAGGTATTCGGCCCACTGAATTTTGTCTCTGAGTACATGATTCACACATGTTTTATATGCCTCTCTGAAATCTAGATCACAGTGATACATTTCCTTAAGGTGATCAAACCCTGAGGTCTTGACTTGAAATTCCTACAGAATCAAAATTCTCTTGCTCAAGGAATCAACAACCTTGTTAGCATTACCATAAATGTGTTTAATCACAAAAGTGAAATTTTTCATAAACTCTATCCACTTAGCATGCCTCTAGTTTAATTTCTCCTATCTGGTTATGAATAGTAGATCTTGATTATCGCTATACAAAACAAACTCCTTGGGTACGAGATAGTGCCTCCATTTATTCAAGGATTGAATTATGTGGAGTACTTATTTTTAGCTTCATTCAACTTCTCGCTGAAATATGCAACAAGTTTGTTGTCTTGACTTAAGACCACTCCAATTGCAACTCCACTCGCATCACATCTTATTTGAAATGTCTTCCCGAAATCTAGTAAAACCAGAACCGATTTTTCGGTTATGCTCCTCTCAGCCTCTTCTGTCCATTTGAAAGACTTGTGTCTTTTCTTCACTGTATCCATCATTTGAGCACTAATCCCACTAAAGTTTCTGATGAACCTACGGTAAAAACTTGCCAATCCATGGAATCTTCTTACCTCAAATATGTTTTTTGGTGACGTCCACTCTCTGATTTCTCTCACCTTTTCGGGATCCATCTTCAATTCGTTTGAAGAAATCACAAAACCCAAGTAAATGAGTTATGTCTTCATGAAACAGGACTTTTTCAGGTTAATCAACAACTTCTCTTGTTGCAACCTCCTCATCACCAATGTCAAGTGTCTCAAACGCTCCTCCCTAGTCTTGTTAAAGACTAGTATATCATCTAGATATACAATTACGAATTTGCCAATGAAATCTTCCAATACTTCGTTCATCATCCTCATAAAAGTACTCGGGGCGTTCGTTAAGCCAAATGACATAACAAGCCATTCACACTATCCCTCATTTGTCTTGAATGATGTTTTCCACTCATCACCTTCTCTCATTCTTATCTGGTGATATCCACTTTTCAAATCTATCTTTGAAAAATAATTCACTCCTCTTAGACAATCCATCAATTCATCCATTCTTAGTAATGGAAATCTGTATCTGATGGTGATTTTTTTTATGGATCTTGAGTCTGTACACATTCTTCATCCTCCATCCTTCTTCGGACTCAATACAGTTGGCACTACACATGGGATCAAGCTTTCTCTAACCAATCCTTTGTCTAACAGATACTGAACCTGTCTTTTCACCTCCTCATTCTCTTGAGGTGTAAACATGTACGCTGCTTTGTTTGGCAGGATTTCTCCTGGTACCAAATAAATGTGATGATTGATACTTCTGATAGGAGACAATGAGCTTAGTAACTCATGCTACACCTCAATATTGCTCGATTTGATAAGTGTTGCATGTTCCTCTCAACTGTCGTAAGTGTCGCACGTTCCTTGCAACTGTCGCAAGTGTCGCATGTTGTTCACAAGTGTCGCAAACATCAAACAAAGCATATTGCTATGATGACGACACCAAGGAGACACTTAGAATACCTCATACACTTTATTTGGAGGAAGGAGAATGATATACTGAAGTCAATAATCTTTTGCCATCTGAGAGGAGCTCTTAAACTAGGGTTTTGAAGGGGAGTGCTCATCTACATCAGCCTTAGGAGCACTGACGCTCCCCCACAAGCTATTGGGGAGTGTTATAACAACAAACCACCTCTATGAAGGAGTGCTACCCATCCTTAGAGCATTATCACTCCCCTTGAGCCTCCTAGGGAGTGCTATAGTGCCCTTATGCCCCTTTTCAGGGAGCGTTGTCTAATTTGGGCAGTGGTTGATTCGTTGAGGAGAATGAGGAAAGGATCTTTCATGTTTGGAAGGAAATTGCATTTTAATTCTTGGTTCAATAAGAAGATCCCTGATCTAAGGAGGGAATTCCTCAACCTACCCTAAAGATACCTCAAGAGGTTAAGTCTCTCTTAACCTATTTAAGCAAGCTCTATGATGGTGAAATGGGGGAAGAATTGCTAGCATGAAACCTATGATCTCATAGGAAACCCACAGTGAACTGAAGGAGAGTGATCAGTGAAGCTGCTATCATCCAGGTTGTGGATCTTTTGAGCAAGGGTTAGACAAAGGGGACTTGACGGAGCTGTCGCATTCGCATCTACGATTGTAAGTATCATTGTCGTTGTTCTCATTAATATGACACGCTTGGCCTGTTTCTTTCTAGTTTGTGTCTGATATTACATGAACTTATCGTTGATAGATAGATATGTTTTCAAGCTAATATCAATAAAGTAGGAAGTGGTCGTACTTTGTTTGTCTACAGGGCTCATCGAGGAGCAAAAGATTGGAGCTCAACTCGGAGCGTGCAGGGACAAACGTCGATAAAGAGGTACTTTTGTTCTCCTTCCTTCTCATGCATTAGTTTGTATAGATTTGAAAGGAAGTCAGTGTCCACGTTAAGCACTTTCTGTCTTAGATTTTAGGGTCTATCTCTTTGAGGCAATCTACCTGTCCGCGGGGAGATTTTCCTACAACAGAAACTGGCAACTCCACTGGGGAGTCCTCAAATCGAAACTTTTTGTTTTGATTTCTCCTCATAGATCGTGTCTTAACCCTCGATTGTTTTCAGAACTGGTTCACCCCTTTTTGATTAATTTCATGAGCTTATTGACTCCCTACCCCATTGCACTCAGCTTGATTGTCGAGACTAGACTGCAATTTTTGGATTTTTTGACACTTTTTGGAGCTTTTTGAACCTGGCGCCCCTGTGCCTCTATTAACAGAGTGCCAGCGCTCCCTGAGTGCCTTACACAAAGCGCTATAATGCTCCTTGCCCTTTGCAACAGAGCGCTAGCCCTCTTTTGGCCAAAAACTTTCCAGAATTGCTCTTTTCAGGGTTTTACCTCTGGGTTTCACTTGCTGAGCCTCCCTATGAGTCAATGCTTCTTCCTTTTTAGCTTTGACATCTTCTTGTTTCAAGAACAAACACCTTACTGTTTAGATCTTGTAGCCTTCTTCGCTGTTGTTTTGAGTTTTTCTGTTGTTTGGAGTTTTGAAACCCATGCATTGTCTTTCTCTCCTTTTTGACTGAGAGAAAAACTCTGGTGAAGGTCATCAGAGGCCTACGGATCTTTTCATTTGGTTTTAGTTAAGATCATTGTTCTTCGACATTTCTTTTGGTATGAAATTCTTGGTTGTTCTTTAATTTTTCTTTTCTTTCGCTTCTTGTTTTGATCGCAACGAGAGGGTGTATTGTTTGTACGATTCCTGCTTGTGTTGATCTGATTTTCATTGATCCAAAAAGATAATTAGCAAGACAAGTGTTGTTTCGAATTAATCATTATTCGTATACAAACAATAAAGAGACATCTTCATGATTGATTTTGCATATTAGAAGGTATTTCAGAATTTTTAGCACCACATCGGTTTTGACTGAAGAAAATTTGTTTGAGGACATTCCTTATTAGTGCTTGTTAGTGAAAAGAACTCTCTCTCTCTCCCTTAGATAGATGTTCATCGAAAAGAAATGAATGCTTATCATCTTTGATGCATTTTTTGGGACTGAGTCACAATTCCATCCATTTCACTTCCATGCACCCCTTTTTGAGTAAGGAACAGCTATAAAATAAACGCTAATTAAAAACTATTTAGAACATTTTCTTTTCTAGGATCCTCCACCAACAGTAGACTAGGCTTAGTACTTTGGATTAGGCTATGAGCATAACTCTCCAAAGTTTCCAAAACAAACATTAGCATCCTAAGTTTGGGAGAGTCAAATCCAATTGTCGTATAAGTCTTCCTGGGATCCCCCTCTCACACAGGGGTTACGCACGAGGTCGCATTCGGGTGAGTTACGGAGATTATCCCTTCATGGTTCAACTGTTTGTAGTGGTCAGATCGTATATTGGGGGTCACTGGAAGGTAAATCCATAATTACTGCGTGGAAGCCTTTCAAGTTGATTTCGGACTTGTTATCCTGCCCATACGTTCCGACCGGACTGTCGACTGTACCCACCCAGGGGCTGACTACGAGTTGGTGACCTTAGTGGCCACAATATTTAGGGTCTCACACAAGGTGACAGTGAAGGGAAGTCTCACTGTACCTAGAACAGACGTTGGTCAAACTCACTCGGGCTCCTTGGAGGGTAAATCCACAATTACTGCGTGGAAGCTTGCACCAAGGCGTAAGTCTGTTAAGCAGGTCGCCAACGTAACTGATCCACCTGCTCTATCCCCGCCCTTTCCTATTTTGATCTCGCGATGTTGGATTTCATCACCAACTAGTGGTTTCATCGTGGGAAGGTTTTGTTTCATTGATTGCTTCTCAGATTCATAGTGTGTGTTGTTTGTTTTACTTAGTGGACCTTAGGTCGAGTCAGTGTTAATGGCATCGAATCCTGGGAGTACCAATGGAGGAACCCCTTCTCCTGGGGAACCTTATACCTTTCCTTCATTTGGAAACTTTGGTCCTCCATATGTTGCCACACTGAGTCTTCCGGGACTCACTACTGGATTACCAGTTTGGTTGTTCCCCACTCCGATGATCCTGAATCCTCCCAATGTTTCAGTTGCACCTAATACTTTGGATGTCAATACACCACCCACACATCGACCTCATGTGGACTTTTCGCCTTCTTCGTCCATAAAGTCTCCTTCCATTTCTCCTTCTTCGCCTAGTGAAATCTCTAAAGAAAGTAGCCAGGTCGATCAGAAGAAGAAGAAATGGAAAGAGAAGAAGAATAAGAGCCCGAAAAGGACCAAGGCCCCAACAACATCAGATGTTGGCTCTGAGAAACCAGTTACTGTTAATAGTACTGGGAGTGTTGATAAGGTCAACAAGATTAAAATGAAGAATCCAAAACCCAAATTCCCTTGCATCCTTTGTAAGGGTGACCGCTTTCTGAGGGATTGCCCCGGTCTTACCCAGGTCTTAGAAATGTGGTCCTCCATGTCATCAGCCTCTGTCGGTCATGTCGATGATACCCCGTCAACTAATGATGTTCAGGTTGGTAAGAAGAAGCAAACTGTCAAGTTCTTGTGCATGTTATGTAAAGGTAATCATTACTCTCACCTTTGTCCTTGCATGGACGAGGCTTCTTCTCTTTTGGAAAAACTTCAACTTCCAAAAGGTTATCGTAAGCTTTCCTCTGCCCCATCGTTGGTTGATGGACTGGTCAATCCGGTTCCACCCCCAGTTAGTCTGGTTGATCAGGTGGTCAATCTAGTTTCCTCCTCGATTGAACCACAAACCCAAGTAGTTGATCTAGTTCCGTCATCGATCAGCCCCGCTCTTCATCAAAAGAGTGACACCAAAGTGGTCAATTTGTTTTCATCCTCGGTCGGTCCCACTCTCCCGTTAGAGAGTGACACCAAAGTGGTCGATCCGTTTCCACCCGTCGACCCCATTCTTCCCTTGGAGAATGAAACTCAAGTGGTCGATTCGATTCTGTCATTGGTCGATCCCACTCCTTCTTTGACGAGTGCTAAAGTGATTGATCCAGTCCCTTCCTCGGTCAGTCCCACTCTTCCTCTGAAGAGTGCCAAAGTGGTCGATCCAGTTTCACCATCGGTCGATCCCATTCCTCCATTGAGGAATGTCAAAGTGACTGATCCAGTCCCTTCCACGATCAGTCCCACCCTTCGTCCGAAGAGTGCCAAAGTGGTCGATTTGGTTCTGCCATCGGTCAATCCCACTCCTCCTCTGAAGATTTCCAAAGTGGTCGAGCCAGTTTCGCCATCGCTCGATCCCATTCCTCCATTGAGGAATGTCAAAGTGATTGATCCAGTCCCTTCCTCGGTCAGTCCCACTCTTCCTCTGAAGAGTGCTAAAGTGGTCTATCCAAGTCCACCATTGGTTGATCTAATCCAATCATCGGTCGATCCTACTCTCCTTCTAGAGAATAAACCTGATATTGCCCATGTTTTTCTCGTTAATACAGACTCTACCGTACCGGGGGGCATTCCTCCTTCTCCTGCGAAACCCCCTCCAAGTAATGAGGCCATCCTTTTTGATTGGTGTGTGCTAACTAGACCTTGTCTTCCCTCTCACATTCCTTTCTAGATTACCGTACAGGTTCGTGGTCGGGACATTCCTCAAATGTTGATAGATGAAGGTGCGTCTGTTAGTATTTTGTCTTATGTTGCTTGGTACGCTTTGGGTTGTCCGCAGCTTGCACCAGTTACACATAATCTGTTATATTTTAACAGAAGAATTAGTCAACCTTTAGGGATCCTTCCTCAATTTCCTGTAACTTTGGGAGGGAAAACTGTCTTTATCGATGTCATGTTAGTCCGAGACCCCTTGGATTTCTCTTTACTCCTTGGGTGGGATTATGTCTATGCTATGAAAGCTCTTGTATCCACCCTTTTCTGTGTGATATCTTTCCCTCACAATGGAAGAATTGTGACTATTGATCAACTTTCATTCATCGGCCCTGATTGGGTTACCTCCCTAAGTGGTTCTTATATGCAGACAGTATCACCCCCGCCGCATGTCAATTACGTGGCGTTGTCTCCCATGACCTCAACTTTCGACGATTTGGATCCGGTAGTTGACATGGTGATCTCTTCGGTAGGGTTATTGGAGCTCGACCTCCTTACCCCTGTCACGACCCTCGACATGTGTTCCTTCCAGAGTGATTCTCTTCCATCCAACGAAGATCTCTTGGAAGCCATGACTGAGTTTTTTCCCTTGACATGGTACCCTTCTAGAGAATTATCCTCTTGGAAGCCATGATCAAGAAGAAACCATGAGCATAGTTTCTCTTCTCTGTGGCAAGCTCGTTAAAAAATGAAACAACAATCTGGGGATCGAACCTGGAACCCTAAGAATAGTTCTTATCTTGTGTCAAGCTAGTTAAAAAATGAAACAATCACTTCTCCCTCCAAGTTGAGTCTTTCGCCAGATCTGTAGATGTCGAGTCGAGTCTTTCATTAGGTCTCGTTTTTGAACCTTCATTTCATCCACCTGTATCCTTTTTCTTCATCTAGCACAGAAATTGGTGACAACCTCAAAGTCAGTGAATGAATTGAAGCTTGGGGGGCATGTCTCCAGCCTTTGATGATCATTTTGGAGTTAAGCCACTAGCTTTCATGCTGGGGGCATACCAAGCTTAGTCTTTGTTCTTTCTCGTGCTCGTGAATACATGAGAATGTATTCAGGTAGACTTTTATCTCTTTTTCGGACCTGTATGGATACACGAGAAAGGAACCCCCTGGAGTCTCCTTTAAGCTCTTTCCAGACTCTCTAAACATGAAAATATTGTCGAGTGATCTTGCTTCCTTTCCCACTCGTTAAATGGTTTGAAAGGGCATCTTTCGAGTGATAATTTATCTCTTTTTCGGCCTCACAAGACTAACATTACGAAAAAGGACAACATTGGAGTCATCTTTAAGTTCTTTTCAGACTCTCTAAAGATGAAAATATTACCGAGCGAACTTGTTCTTTTCACGCTTGTTAAAGTATTTGAAGAAAACGTCTGTTGAGCGATAGTTTATCTCTTTTTCGGTCTCGCCAAACTACTTTACGAAAAAGGAATTGAGAGAGTTCTCTTTTAAGTGTTTTTCCAAACTCTATAATCCTGAAAAACCTTCGAGTTTTCTGTCTTTGGACTCGCTAAAACACACATTGACAGTCCCATACGGGATCAAACCCTTACTTCTTCCAGTTCGTTAAACAAAGCAAGAAGAACTTACCGAAGGTGAGTTATTTCGAGCATGTGTTATCCTCCTCAAGCTCATTAAATCAAAAGGAGGTACTCGTATATCTGGATGGGGGAAAAATTGAAAGAAGCAAGCTAAGCAGTCTCTTGAGAACATTATCAAGTAATTCTTAGAGTCACCCTTGAACACGGCACTTTGTCATATGCAGCATTATAACCCACTGAACCTTTGAACTGAGCCAATCCTTTGAGTTTCTTTCACTCCTTTGGGTCACCTGACGTAAGTCACAACATCCACTGCATCATCAAGTTTTGGTCCATGTCATGTTTCTGCTATTGTGCCTCAGTGTTCAAGGGAAGTATCTGCCTCAAGAGTCAGCCACCCCAAATATCTTGCCTCAAAACCCATGTCAGTCCATTTCCTTTTGATCCGCCAATTACATCTTTGTGTCTGTTTTGTGTCGTTGATGGGGGATACATCAAGGCCCTCCTTCGACGAGCCTATTCCTGTCGACCTCAGCACATTATCCAGGAATTAGGCTTAGAAACCAGTCAGTACTTTGAGACCTGCATGCCTCAATGGCAGGCCTCCTCACATTCGAAAGTAGGTTTACATCATTGACCTCTGATCGAATGATTCCACGGATGTTCGACTCTAGCTCATCCATTCACATTTGTTGGAATGTACTAGGGTACCTTGGGAATCATTGACATTAATGGTGATCCCCCTCGCACTTGTTAACAGTTCACACCATTGACCGATAATCAAGTGGTTTCTACCATGTTCGACATCAGGACATCTATTCACATGGTTAGATTCATACCACATTAGGATCAATAAGAAGACCCTAGGTTGAGTGATCACTTTGATATATACTTTGTCCAGGTTGCGAAGGAGTTTCTCTTGGACGAATGATAGATACATTGTTACATAGATCCACTTTGTATTGGTTGTGGCTATGTCTTGTCATCTCGTAGATCCACTGTGTATTCTTCATGGCTATGATCAGTTCAGGTCATCAGAGTATAGATCCACATTGTATCTTCGGTGGCTATACCCTTTTTCTCAATACAATTATGGATCCGCAGTGTATTTTATGGCAGCCATATCTTGCAAGTCTTGATCACCCGAGCATAGGTATGTCTGCCTTGGGTTTTGAAATATGTCATGATATTTGTTGGATGTTTGTGTGCAGCTTCCGTTAGGTTCTCCGAGTCTATACCCTTGCTTGACAATCTACAAAGCATTTCAGTTATCAGTTCTCATCGTCTAACTTCATACATTGGGGGGCAATCTTTTACACCTCAATATTGCTCGATTTGATAAGTGTCGCATGTTCCTCTCAACTGTCGTAAGTGTCACATGTTCCTCGCAACTGTCACAAGTGTCACATGTTGTTCACAAGTGTCGCAAACATCAAACAAAGCATATTGCTATGATGACGACACCAAGGAGACACTTAGAATACCTCAGACACTTGATTTGGAGGAAGGAGAATGATCTACTGAAGTCAAGAATCTTTTGCCATCTGAGAGGAGCTCTTAAACTAGGGTTTTGAAGGGGAGCGCTCCTCTACATCAGCCTTAGGAGCACTGGCGTTCCCCCACAAGCTACTGGGGAGCGTTATAACAACAAACCACCTCTCTGAAGGAGCGCTACCCATCCTTAGAGCATTGGCGCTCCCCTTGAGCCTCCTAGGGAGCGCTATAGCGCCCTGATGCCCCTTTTGAGGGAGCGTTGTCTAATCTGGGCAGTGGTTGATTCGTTGAGGAGAATTAGGAAAGGATCTTTCATGTTTGGAAGGCAGTTGCATTCGAATTCTTGGTTCAATCAGAAGATCCCTGATCTAAGGAGGGAATTCCTCAACCTACCCTAAATATACCTCAAGAGGTTAAGTCTCTCTTAACCTATTTAAGCAAGCTCTATGATGGTGAAATGGGGGAAGAATTGCTAGCATGAAACCTATGATCTCATAGGAAACACACAATGAACTGAAGGAGAGTGATCAGTGAAGATGCTATCATCCAGGTTGTGGATCTTTTTAGCAAGGGTTAGACAAAGGGGACTTGACGGAGTTGTCACATTCGCATCTACGATTGTAAGTATCGTTGTCGTTGTTCTCATTAATATGACACGCTTGGCCTGTTTCTTTCTAGTTTGTGTCTGATATTACATGAACTTATCGTTGATAGATATATATGTTTTCAAGCTAATATCAATAAAGTAGGAAGTGGTCGTACTTTGTTTGTCTACAGGGCTCATCAAGGAGAAAAAGATTGGAGCTCAACTCAGAGCGTGCAGGGACAAACGTCGATAAAGAGGTACTTATGTTCTCCTTCCTCCTCATGCATTAGTTTGTATAGATTTGAAAGGAAGTCAGTGTCCACGTTAAGCACTTTCTGTCTTAGAGTTTAGGGTCTAGCTCTTTGAGGCAATCTACCTGTCCGCAGGGAGATTTTCTTACAACAACTCATCCACTATTATATCAACAAAATTATCTAATAGTTCCATCGAATTATTGGTAAGGATAACCCTCGGCTTCCTCACTACACCAAACTACATCTCCTATTCCTTCTTTACTTCATTCAGGAGTTCCTTCCCACTCATGAGAAGTATGCTCGTGCTAGCTTCATCCTTCACTTTCTTTTCCTCAATTGGCAGTAACATGTGTGTCCTGCCATTCTTCTCTAAGGTGTAAGTGTTTCTCCTCCCATCATGAATGTCATTCATGTCATACTGCCATGGTCTTCCCAACAAAAAATGACATACATCCATGGGAATCACATCACACAGAATTTCATCCCTATGTCCTCCTATCTTAAATTCAACTAGGCATTGCTTAGTGACTGTTACCTGATGACCTTTTTGCAACCATGAGACTTTATACGTTGTCAGGTGTGCAGTCATTTCTAGCTCTAGATTTTCCACCATCTCTATGGATACTAAGTTGTCAGTGCTCCCACTGTCAATTATCACCTTGCAAACTCTGTCCTTCGTTTTGTAGGATGTCCTGAACAAATTGTTCCTTTGCGCTGGCTTTTTCGTCTCTGGCTCTTGCTTCAAGAGAACCTTCATCATCATCAAGTATTTCCCATCCTCTACACCTTATGCCTCAACATATCGCTTCTGCACTTATGAAATGTGAGTCTCACCTCCTCCTTTTTTCCTCTTGGGACAATCCCAAGACATATGCCCTGGTTTTCCACATGCATAACACCTTACTTCTCCTCCTCTACCTCTTCCCCTTCCTCTGGGAAAAGATTTTCTACCACCATTCTGCCTTCCTCGGGAACTTCATCCTCTCTCAGAGTGACTTTGTGGTTTCTCTGCCTCGTCTTTTGGTTTCTGTGATTTATCCTAGGCAACTCCTTTGCCTCTGTTCAAGCTTCGACCTCTGTTTTGTTGACTCTGCTTCATGGCCAACTTCTCTTCTACTTTTAGCACAATTTCATATGCATCCTCTACCGTTATGATTGTTGCCATGTTGATTTTTTCCTAAATTTCATATCTCAGGCCATTGATGTATGTGACAACCTTCTCTTCCTCTCTCTCTCTCTCTATCCATCCCTGATGTTCAATTTGTAGAAATCCTTTGTGTACTCCTTCACAGTCATCCCTTTCTGCCTCAGGTTCTGCATCCTCCTAAACAGATTTATCTGGTAATCCTTGGGCATGAATTTCTCCTTTAGATTAGCTACCATTTGATCCCAACTCTTAATCTTTTGTTTGCCTTTACTCCTCCTGTAGGTTTGCAGTTCATCCCACCACAGCACCACATGTCCCTTCAACCTAGTGACGACATATCTCACCTTTTTCTCTTCCTCGACATCCTCATAGTCGAAATACTTGTCCATTGCTCGTATCCAATTAAGCAATTATTCTGTGTCTAAATTTCCTTCATACATTGGGACGTTGATCTTCACTCTGGCTCCCAATTTGACAACCACTCTCAGCAAGCGTTCTTCCGTAGCATCCTCTTCCACAGCTTCTTCGACTTCTACATCTTCATTTTCTTCCTCGTTGATGTCTCCAACATCAAGCGCTCTCCTTTGTGTTGTTTCCATGGCATCCAGCCTCGCACACAGTTCTCTCATATCTCTTTCCATAGATCTGTTGCCTACGGGTGGTTCAACACGTCTTCTAGGTGGCATTATGTTGACGCTCTAGATACCTCTCTCTGATATCAACCTACTTCTCTTCCTACAGAAATCAATTATGTATTCAACTCTGATACCACCCTAGTGCAGACCCCCCTTCTCTCCAAAGGGTTGCCTGACCTCTCAGTCTAGGATCGCTGAAACACTGAGTTGTATTAGCTCTTTGGGCCCCTACTGGAACCCAAAACAAGTTACACAAGCCCCTTATCTCCTTAGGTGCAAGTTATATGGAACTCGCGGGCCCTTTCTCTAGCTCTCCTGACACTTTTCAAATTTGTGGGCGCTAGCTCCTTCTGCTAGGCCCCTTTTCTACATGTGACCTCGAGCTATGACCCGAGGCTAAACCTCCTTAGTGCTCCGCGACTTCGGACTCTGGCTATCTTGGATGCAGCAAGTCTCTTTCCTTGCGAACTGCAAACCAACGAAGTTGCGTAGAGCCAAATCTACGATTCGCGTTTCCTCCAATAGTCAACGGTCATGGCTGACTTCGCTTACTCGGGCTTCAGGAGTTTTTCAATCTCTACTCTCGACGGCTTCTGAAGGCTCTTCCTCCAGAACTCATGGATATTTGACACATGACTCCTTGGATTTTATGGCCTGATTATGTTCCGGCTCCTGATTTTGTGAAGCTCGTGTTCGCCTCGTATGCGAACTTTCGGACTTCTAACTCCGAGATTCCTTAATTTGATGCCACGTGCTCTCCTCGCAATCAACGACTGAGATCAATTCACGGCTTCATAATTCAAACTTCGCGGCTCCGCTTTCACCAAGCCCTCAAACTTCCCGAACTCTAAAGTGTCGAACACCTTATGGATAACCTCTGCGTATCTCTCCCAGATCTGACGTTCTAAAATCGTTCGCCTCCCTCCATAATGAATCTCATCCACTGACTTTGGTGAAGGCTTCAGGGGTTCTCCTCCTTGACGATTTTCCATCGCTTTCCCTCATGAGCTTAACTTCCTCAGCCTTCTTCGTCCTTCAGAACGTTTTTCTTCAACACTTAGTCGACATTTCAATTTCTTTGTGGATCCCTTCTCACACTTTGCGACTGTTCTCCAATCACTTCTCTGCGACTAAAGTCACACTACTCCTCTTGAAATTTGTGAGTTTGAGACTCTGTCACGCACTTCTTATGGGCGTCAATGCACTCCTTGCATACATAAGTTTTGTGCTACCTCTTATGAGCTTTGAGTTGGAACTGACTCAGTCACGCACTCCTTGCGGACACTATGCACACCTTGCACTCGCTCAAAGAAGAGAAACAATTGAAACTTATTCACTCTCCAAAGTGACCCATATATTCAACCCTATAAATGCATTCATGAATACAAGAACAAGAAATAACAGAGAATTGGAAATAAAATAAAAAAGTCTACCATTCACTCATTCACATAGACACAATATCAACACACATTTGGGACAATGTTCCTCTGCTATATTCATTCAACTGAACTTTACATACATTCATACACAACTTCTCTGTAGCTCCCAGCTCTTGATTGTAATGGCAATCTACACATTAGATTCAACAGCCTCTTCTCGACAACAATACCAATCTTTATACAAAGGGACTCTTCAAGTTCTTCCCTCCAACTAATCTACAATTATCCCATCGAAATTAAATCTTTCAACTACTAAATATTTATTACAATAAATGTTCGAGTCAGACAGATAAGAACGAAAGCTCCATATCTGTACTGCAATTCATCACATCAAAACAAAATACATTCCCCCGTCGATCTTATGTGACGGCTCAGCCTCCGATCATTAAAGACGCTGATAAATAAAAATCCTTTCCAGATGTTACATTAATATGCCAACTTTGAAATTCAAAATATTTCAAAATACACGCTAGTGCACCCAACTGTCCTCCACACGCACTTTGTTGGCGATGCTCCTGCATCATTATGGTTCTTAGAAAAAAATCAAACAAGTCATTACACACCATCTCTATAAAACCTTACATCCAAATATTCCTCAATTTTTGGCTCCAACTAAGAACCTTAGTCTAAAACAAGGGTATAATTTTATTTTGTTTGTAATTTTGTTGAATTTATTCCAATATCTTAGCATCTCGATTTTTCTCACATCAACAATCATCTGATTGTCCCTTAACAAAACCAACTTAACAATATAGAATTAGATATTTGATTATTGTTTACTATGTTAACATTGTTAGAGAGTTAAGGAAATTGAGAAATGCAAGAGATGGTCTTTTACTTTGTCATTTGAAATCTCAACTTAAAAATACAACATTTGTCTTATCTATTCAATGATTCTATATGTTCAATTGACATGCCAATGTGGGGGAACTAAAAGTTTATTGTATGCAATTGCTAATAGCAAGCTCAACCTTCTAACATGATTCACGATATATCCTCTACAAGGATTTTGTAACGGAGTTTTACCTCAACATAGCTTTTTCCTGGGATCACCAAGGCTATATTTTCCTATTTATCTTTTAGATTGTTAAAATGCTTAACTTGTACATTCTCAAATTCCTTCTCCTAATCTTTGCTCTAATCTCCATTTTTTTTATGCTCACTCTCGTAACAAAGTGATTTCTTTAACCATTGCAAACAAAATGAT
The DNA here is from genome assembly GCA_009831015.1 of Picea engelmannii. Lineage (NCBI taxonomy): Eukaryota > Viridiplantae > Streptophyta > Pinopsida > Pinales > Pinaceae > Picea > Picea engelmannii. The sequence goes on along the minus strand of ML778657.1, from coordinate 2,254,926 downwards.
GACCAATGCATATGCAAAGTTGATATATCCACTAAGATCAAGATATCTTGATTAATACCCTGCACAAACTTTTTACAAAATACAAATTATAATATACTAACTTTTAAAGTATCGTAATTTTTTTTAATAAACAAAGTATCTATCTTCTTCTTAATCTTACCTAAAAGCAAAGACTTGTTACTTTACACCTTCTCCTTATTATTAATTTAAATAAAATTCTCTTTATGAACGCGATATACCAACTACCTAACGTAATGGACAAGTGTATACTCCAAAAATTACCCTTCCTTTTGTATTAGTTATTCACTGAATATATAATTCAAATTGAAAGTGAAATCTCATAAGATAATATAAGCGTTTGTGCCGGATGAATATAAAATTTATTTAATCTTTACATTTACATTATCCTCAATCTCCTCCTTTCTATAAAGATCTAAATAAACCGAGTCCACGAAGGATAATACGATTGATTGTAAAAGATTTTCGAAAAGAGGTCGATAGGCGATCGGGGGATTCTTGAAAGATCTTTAGAATCCTCCCGATGA
>ML778657.1:2201803-2246147 GCA_009831015.1 Picea engelmannii | reverse complement strand
CCTTCCTTTTGTATTAGTTATTCGCTCAATATATAATTCAAACTGAAAGTGAAATCTCCCTTTAAGTCACATCATATGATAAGCGTTTGTCCTCGATGAATATAAAATTTATTTAATCTTTACATTTGCATTATCCTCACTCGCCTCCTTTCTCTAAATTTGATCTAAATGAACCCACTCCACGAAGGATAGTCCGATGGATTGTAAAATAAGTTAAATAATTTTATTTGAAAACCCTCAATCAAGTTACCTTTGAATAATTAAAGGTTTGATTTCATGGCCATAGTAAGGGGGTTAAGTTATTGGAAAGGAGGAGAGATTCGCATGGTGAGGATATTTGTTCGGAGTAGGCACCCCAAGGGACAAACAACTTGTGAGTTGGGTAAGAGGCTGGTAGAATTCGTTTGAACTTGTGAGTTGGGTAAGATGCTGGTAGAATTGGTTTGAGTTTGTGGTTATTTGTTTTTATATTTGATTTGATTTTTTTTAATTTTTTTAAATAATGAAAAATATGTGTAAAAAAAGTTAACATTAAAAATATAATAAATGAATTATGGGTTTTGGACTATCTATTATTTAAGATAAAAGTATGTATTTCTTAATTTGAAAATCCAAAGGATGTTAAGCTATAATGAAAAAAAATCATTGTAAATAACCACTCTTAAAGTTGATAATCAAACTACCATGGACACAATTAAATATTCAAACCTATATAGAAAGACTATATAATCTTCAAGGCAAATCGTCTTGAGTTTGGAATTGAAAAACTATGCCAACTACACCTAGAAACTAGGTTTAGTGAAATTACCAATACATAATGTGGTGGTGAGTTGACTAGTAAAATAAGCTAACTACGAGTTGTAGATTAATATCATAATTGACAACTAAGATGTAGTATCCATGTTGCACCCAAGGTGTGGTTTGAGCTCAACATGCCCATGATTTGGAAATCATATCTCTATGAGGGATATGATGGTTAATCTTAATTCTAATTTGGTGGGATTAAACTCTCATTTAACCCAATCGAAATATTAGGCTATGCGACTATTCTCATTATATTCTTTTTGGTCAAACCATGTTATTATCAATAATTCTTAAAATGTGTTAGCATAGAAGGGAAACTCAGGATTGAGTGAATGTGGAGATAGGTACATGTTGCCTAAATAAACTAATTGTACTGACTACATGGTTGAGTTTGGACTTTAGAGGAAGAAATTGGGAGAAGCATTCAAAGGGTACATATATGGTGGAAGGCGACCAATGGAAATATCTACAACTCATAATAATATATACCTTTATATGCATGTATAGTTTCTTCTTCAATGTACTCCAAAAAAAAGATGTTAAGCAAACTCCTTATAAAAGTAAATAGTGAAATATGAGTACCTCTCCCATTTAAATGATGAATCTCCAAGATATGAAGCCTAAGTAGGTAAGAGGTAATCCTGAAGAAAGTATCCAACTAGAGTGGTGGGTGCTAAATTTAATTTTCATAATGATTCATGGAATTGTGCATTCACCCTTGACCATCCATTAAAGTATGATGGCATCAACTTTCTCAATATGTGCCCAATCTGCTTTATCGACATAGGGCCCTAAGATATCCAATCCATACAATATAATGTGATTTACAAGGAAGTCAAAGAGTTCTATCTTAAATGGAATGTCTTCAAAATGAAGTTGGAAGCAAGTATTTTCCAAAAGAACCAAGGAAGTAATCCCAACCAATTCCCCCTAAAGGAGAATTGCAAACAAGATATAGAATCTTTGACAATGTTAAAAACCAAAATGTTAGTCTTATTGATGTTAACAATCAATTAACAAAGATAAAAAAAATAAGTCAAAGAGATGTGCTACCAATAAAAACCCTAAGGAGATGAGGCAATTAGACCCACATTATTTACAAAAAAAAAACAATGAAATTAAACATGGTGTAAAATTCACCTTTTATCGACATATATTATCTCTTAAAAAACAATCAAACTTCTCGATATAAATCCAAATTAAAATAGGGAAAGGAGAAAAACTCTTCTTAATTCATATAATACTTTAAATAAAGTTGAAAATTTTATTAAACATTTTATATTAATCCATAACTAGGTTAATTACTAATGCATTGCAATATATCCAATTAGAATCAAACTTTCAAGTAGTCATAATATAACAATAGATACTAAGCATAAGATATATTTTTCAATGATAACATATGTAATGAAAATGTCAGCCTACCCACCCTTTATCTTTAAGATTGTGTCCAATTAAAATCAAGCTTTCAAGTAATCATAAGATAACAATAAATACTAATCATAAGATATATTCTTCAATGATAACACATGTAATGAAAATGTCAGCCTACCCACCCTTTATCTTTAATATTGTTCTTCTTTGAGTGTACATATAAATGCACATTCATTACCATAATACATAGTTCACAAGAACATGTCTGATTATAATATCTTTGTAATTATTGGATCTAAAACATCCATAAATTTGTCAATTGAATGAATAATGAGAGAAAGAGAAACTATGACCAAAAAATTAATTGAAAGTAAGCAAAGCTTATCCCCTAGTTAAGACCTAATTAGAAAATGTTGAGTCTTAAACTTAAACTTCATTTATCTATATTTATTTTTACCCCAAGATTAATTAGAAAAAGTTGAGTTTTAAATTTAAACTTCATTTATCTATATTTATTTTTACCTCATCGTAAATACATTTATCTATATTTATTTTTTCCGTAGGCTAAACGTTCTACCAAATGACGATTTTTTCCGGAGACATTTGCCCGAAAATCCGGTGAGAAATTGTTGGATTCGTAGATTTGAGTGATTATTTCTGTATAATCCAAGTGCCTCAAGGGTTTTTCAGCATGTTCAGTCCATTTATACATTCAAAAATAGATTTTGAACAACAAAAAATAGTGATTTGTATAAATTTATATCATTGGATTCCAACAAAAAAAATCATTTCATAGAACAATTAGTCAACCCCTTTATTTTTACCCCAAACATTATTATAAAATATCAAATCTTAAACTTAAACTCTATTTATCTATATTTATTTTTACCCATCCTAAATGTATTTATCTATATTTATTTTTACCCCATCCTAAATGATAGTAATGGGGAAAATGTTTCTAAACGATGCTTTAATAAAATATAATATAAAAGTTACATAAATTAGCTATTAAAATATTGAGGAAGTAGCATGGGTCCATGGGAGCAAGAGAATATAAATATAACATATAAGGTACATGAATGGGCTACTATGATGGAAGAGGAATATGACATATTTACAAGGAGAGATCACCAACCACTTTGGTCCCTTTGGTTATGTGTTTCAATTCTAATGAATGCATCATTATAATATTGTGACACATGTTTGGTTTTTGGAGTTCTCTTCCATTTTCATTGATTCGAATGTGACACATGTTTTGGTTTTTGGAGTTCTCTTCCATTTGATTGATTCGAATGGTCTTCCCAACTTACATCGAACTCCACTAATTGCCATTCTTTAGGTTTCAGTTTGTATTAAATATAGTGAACTAGATTGATACATGGCTATAGGGTTGAGTAAGCCATGTTGAGTATGATGGTCATAGCATGGGTATGATGGTCATAGAGGTAACGAAGGTAAAAGTTTCAATTTCCACATATTTATTAGGTCTTTATTGTAATTAAGTTAACGGTTGTAAAATTTTCCATTGATTGCTTTGTTTATAAAATTTTAAATGATGCACTACTACTTTATTAGGTCTTTCAATGAATTAGGATCTTCTTGTAATAATTATAACTTAGTTGTAGAGGGTTCTTCAAGCTTAGGAATGGTCAAGTTTTAGTTAGTTAGTGGTTGAGGACAAGATAATTAAAGGTTCTAAGAGTTACATAGAGAGGAATTTGGGGAATTTGCAATGTTGGCATTCATGGTAAATGGTTATTTAGTTCGAGTCATATGATATTGTGGTTGGGTCGTGTTGAGAGAAGGAATTATGTACGCTATTTTTTGCCCTTGTTGCCTCATGCCCTAGCTTAAAGTTGATGTTCACAACAAATGCCTTTGTTTGGGAGGTTAATTACTTTTATGCAACTAGTTTCCATGGACACAATGTGTCAATGATAGTGCTTGTTATTTAATTGTTGTTATTATCTCTTTTGTGTTATTTTATATTCGTTGGCAATTATATAAATCATTATAAATTACAAATGCATTATGCTTAATTGTTGCTACAATTATGAGCCATTATGAAGTTTGTAGATAAATGGTGGAATTTGGTATATGTAATTGTTATCGAATTGCATGTTGTTATGTAATATGTATGAACGTTGAATGTATGGATGAATCAATGAATATGTGCATGTATGTGTTATATCTTTGTTTATGCATATTTAATTTTTAGCTATAATGTATACATGATATTTGGTTTATGAGTAGTTGGAAGGCCCCCATATGTTATGACATGTGTTGTATTTTTTGAAGGTAGAATTAATCTTATCATAGTGTAAAGGGGGTTTCAAAGAGGGAGGTGTTATCATCCCCTGGGTTAGGAGGGTGATCATCATACCAGTTAGAGGGGTAGCGGCTTTTGGGTGTAGCCCCCAAAGAAAATTTGGATATGTTTTGGGTTCGTTCTTTGTTTTTTAGACCAATGGTTTTTTAACCCATTGTAAATTAATTTTGATTAAGAATTAGGGTTGTAATCTAATCTAGGTTAACGGATCCGGGTTTTGGATGCCATGTAATATCTAAAATATTGTATTGTGGATGGTGAAGTTACTACAATGAGATAGAGAGAGGTGTGATTCTCAATTAGGTTGGTTTTCTTGGTAAAGGGTTTCTAAGGTAAATCTTGTGTATACTATGTGAATGTGCCATTGCTATTCTTATGTTTTAGATTATGTTAGTGTTTCTTTTTTTGCACATAATTATCAAACTCTTCATATTATAGTTGTAATTTAGATCTATAAAAGAAGGAAATTTGAAATTCAGTGAAAAGGGCACTAGATTGTTCATGAGGGGAGTATGAAAAGTTATGCCATGGTTGGTACTTAACTTTTCAATGGATTTCTTTATTGTGATTATAGTAAAGAAGATATGAGAAATATGTGGGGGGAAGGCTTGCATGAAAGACTAGCAAAGGATATCGTATATGTTGACAACATACAAGTTCCAAGTAGATGGGTTAATGTTGCTAAAAAAACCATTGTTTGTAAAAGGGCTTCCCAAAAAAACTCAAGGGAAAGTCTTTTCTTCTTAGCTCAAGAAACTCTCATTTCCTATATCTAAAAATATGACGACAATGCCTTTTGATGGTTGGAGTAGTTGAAGAATTATGAGCAAGGGCCAAGGAAGTTGCTTATACATGGATTTTCAATCCTCATTATACCAATGATACATAGGGAATGACACTAACTATAATGATAGTTGGAAAAATGATTAATGGAACATAAGTCAAGTGCAACATCCCATAAAATGCGAGTTGCGATGGGGAGAAGAAACTAGAAAAGGAGAGAAGTGTAGGTTGTGGAAAAGGTATAATAAAAGTGAATAGTGATAATGTAGTGGACTCAACAGATGGATTAGATGTAGGAGAGATAGCTACATAAGGGCCAGAGAGAGTAAATGACAAGTAAGTTGTTGATGTTTTGCCCGTTAGCAACATCAAGTAGACATTCTCCTGGATTGGTCATGCTGATTTGACCAAGGGAGAATGCTACATTCACTCATGGGGCTTTGCTAGTGGTGAATGGCCCAGGCGTAGTCTTTCTCCTGACGAGGAGTTGACAAAATCGAGGTGCTCTCACATTGCCTACTTCAGGATGGAGTGATCTATATTAATTAGATGTGCATTCGAGGAAATGATTATCAACATAAATATAATATATAATATATAAATATAAATATAAATAATCAATAATAAATAATTAATAATAAATTAATCAATGAAAAGACATGTTCATTAATGAAATGGCACTCCGCCTAAGTATATATATCGAGGCCCTCAATTGTATTAAATCATCTCATATCATCTCATACAATATTTACTTACTATTTTTAGTTGAGATTTTCAGTCTGTAATTATTCATTGATAACAATATCATAAGACACTAATTATCAGATCTGAAAAACAGAAAATTCAACATGGTATCAAAGCGAGGTTAAAATTTTTCAGTTCCAGAGCTAGTATAAGTCTTTTCCGAAGCTAGTTAAAAACTTTCAGTGCCAAAGCAAGTATAATTCCTTTCGGGAGCTAGTTAAAAGCTTTCAATGCCAGATTTGATAGATCTACTTCATATATTTTATTTTTTGCAATTGTACGGTTTTGCTCGTGAGCGGCCTGTGCACACAGAGTGACCACATTCCGTTTGGTCGTGATTTTCCTAATTACAGGGCGTGATTGCCTTAAGGAATGATTTCTCTTGGAAGACATGGATCTTCTTCATGAAGACCAATTATGAGGTCTTTAACAGATTCTAGGAGTTCAGAGCTCATGTAGAGAACCTACCAAGGAAGAACAAGGTGTTGAGGTCAGATAATGGAGGAGAGTATACTTCCATTGACCTCAGTGATTTCTACAAGGAAGAAGGGATCAAGAGGGAGTTCCAGTACATATCCACAAATGAGCAAATTGCAGATATTCTCACCAAGCCTCGATCTAAAGTCAAGTTTTGAATACTTTAGAGACAAGTTTGGTATGATGCAAAATGTCTCCCTCGCTTAGAGGGAGTGTTTATGTTTCAACATCGGGTAGACATCTCCCATACTAGTCATGCTGATTTGACCAAGAGAGGATGATACATTCACTTACGAGGCTATGCTAGTGGTGAATGGCCTAGGATGTTGATAATTCTCCAGTTAATAACATCGGTCAAACATTCTCCCATATTGGTTATGCTGATTTGACCAAGGGAGAATGATGTATTCACTCATGGGGCTTTGCTAGTGGTGAATGGCCCAGGTGTAGTCTTTCTCCTTAGTCATGCTGATTTGACTAGGAGTGATAAATACTCGAGATGCTAGATGTTATCACATGCAGACCCAGAGTGAGCCTGATCTAAGAGAGGTTCAGTTGGCTCAGAGGGAGTTCCCCCTCAGGTTCAGGTGGGAGAGAGACATCTACCATGATTGACAAACAAGTGTCATGATTCTAGGGTGAAGTTTGTATACTTCAGAGACAAGCTTAGCGTGATGCAAAATTTCTCCCTTGCTGAGAGGGAGTGTTGATGTTTTTCCAATTAGCAACATCAGGCAAACATTCTCCCAGATTGGTCATGCTGCTTTGACCAAGGGAGAATGATACATTCACTCACGAGGATTTGTTAGTGGTGAATGACCCAGGCGTAGTCTTTCTCCTGATGAGGAGTGGATAGACTTGAGGTGGTCTCTCATTGCCTGCTCCAGGATGGAGTGATCTATATTAATTAGACGTGCATGTGAGGAAATGATCATCAACATAAATATAAATAATCAATAATCAATAATCAATAATTAATAATTAATAATAAATTAATTAATGAAAATACAATAATGGAAAAGACATGTCCATTAATGAAAGGGCACTCTACCCAAGTATATATATTGGGGCCCTCAATTGTATTAAATCATCTCATATAATCTCATACAATATTTACTTACTATTTTTAGTTGAGATTTTCAGTGTGTAATTATTCTATGATAACATTATCATAAGGCAATAATTGTCAAATCTGAAAATAAAAAAACTCAACATAAGCATGGCTAGTGATATGGGCATAAATGTTAAAGTCATAGATATAATGTATTGAGGCTAAGTTGGATTAAACATAGTGAACAACATTAGTTCCCTATTATGAGAAAAAAGTAAAGACACTAGATATAGGAAAATAAAGAATCCATTCAAAATAAAAATACCATGCGACTCACCAAGCAACAAGAGATACCATCCATATGTGGTGATAAATGTGACACATCATGATCAACAAAATATTTGTAAAATCCAAGGTCCCTCAAGTCAAGTTCTTGAAGGCCAAACTCTTTATTTGAATCTTGTTATCACAAAAGGCGAGGATGATGATGGAAAATAACAATATGGAATATAAACATTATGGAGGGAGGGTTTGCATATCTTTCTTAACTTTAGATTTATTAAGCACTAAGAGGGATTAAAAAAGTTGGGACACAAGTATCTCGGTGCTTAAAATATCGCAAGTAAGATGGATCTATAGTAGTGTGTATACATGTGTGTATGTGTAATGCACACACACACACATAAGCACATTCACACACACACACACACACACATTAGTTAATGCTTGGTTGATAAGGAGTTCATTGTTGATACTGTGGGTTGATAGAAAACAATAAGGAAAGATGTCAAATAGATTTGTGACATACACTAATGTTAATGTTATGGATGAGACAAACGACAAGAACATTACAATCTCTTCCATACTACGCTAGAATGCACCACACTTCTCTCGATGCAACAATGCTCATTAAAGATAAGCATAGAAAACGATGATAAAAACCATGACAAACCAAACAAACAATATAGCTGAAATCCAATTCCTTCAAATCTCCTTATGTGCGTTGGAACCCGAGAATACCCATAAACGTGGATTTGAAAGTAGAAACCCAATAATGTTCATAAATATGGAATACAACCATTTTAAAGCTTTCCTATATTTATGTGGGAAAACTAAACCAACCATAAGATCCTAAAATATACTTAGAAAGGAACATTATTATAATTTGAACTTACAATAAAAGTTTACTAAGCCTCTTTTGAGCTTTGAACTTATACACAGTGATGGAGTAAATAAAGGGTGCCCAACTTATACCCAACTTGAAGTGGTGTCATAGACTATTCTATATAAGTTGCCAATAATTGCCCCTTGTTGTCTTTCCTAACAACCACCACATGGGCTTGTCCTAAGAGTGAGGTCCTCATATAGAAAGGCAGTTGTTGAAAGTGAAAAGTTTAGTTTTCTTTTTGATCCTTTGATCTAAAGAGAATTGTTGTCTTTCCTAACAACCACCACATGGGCTTGTCCTAAGAGTGAGGTCCTTACAAGGAAAGAGAATTGTTGAAAGTGAAAAGTTTAGTTTTCTCTTTGATCCTTTGATCTCCTTTAGAGCAGAACGACCAAGATCTCTCTAAATTACCTACTACCACATTGGCCTGTCTTTGTACTTGAAGAAGTGAGGTCCTTGTATAGAAAGGGAGTGGTTGAAAGTGAACAGTTTCGTTGGCCCAAGATCCTGTTGAATGTGAGCTCCAATGTCTTCGCATGCAAAGCGCTGGTTTCTAGAATTGAGATTCTATATCACGGCCCAAAACAACTTCCTTTAAATAATGACCTCCAATATCTGTATCGTACACAACAAGCAACGGGCCTGGGCCTGTCTTTGAGGGCGACTCCACTGTAACTATCATGGGGACACAAACACGGCACCCTCACCCTCGTTCGTCACCAATACAACTAATAAAGCTTTGCCCGTATGCGTTGGAAACCCACTTTCCATCTGGACGAGGTGACAGTATCCAGCAGCACCGTCCCAATCTTGATACTGTGTGAGATGCTCTCTCTCCTTTTTAWAAAGATGTAGGGTCACCGAAGAACTTCCTACTAAATTCCGTGACCGTGATGAGGGGATATTGGCTTTCACCGATTGTTTGATAATTTGAATATGCTCCCATTCCGTGACCGTGATGAGGGGATATTGGCTTTAACTGATTGATTGATAATTTGAATATGCTCCCATTATCAGACGGTGTTGGCAAATTGGCAATCATGGATTGATTTATTTTCTACCATATTGATTGCCCTGAATAGGGACGTTGGAACGTAAAATCAGAAACATGGACACAGTAAGAGTCAATGCGACAGCGAGTGGAGCAAATTAATGCACATGATCATAATTTAATGGTGTCTGACGGCCAGCATGTGAACACAATTTTCAATCAGACAAATACCATTTTCTGTCAGAGATAATGGTTAGGTATTCTGATTTTTTAGCTGGCGAGAGCTTCCTTGCGTTGTTTGAAATATGTCTTTTACCGTTGGCTTTACATAAACGAGAACCGTAATTTCGGATTAAAATATGCCCAACGGTTACCCCACCATGTTCCTCTTGGGCCTCCCATCGCTACGTACATTGTCGTGTCTTCAAACAGCTGTATTAGATACTATCTCCAGTCCAATTTAGAATGGGCAAACTCTGTTATATATAGCCCTGAATGAGCCTTGCAGTACCCATTGCAGAGTTCTCGAGGATCCATTGCTGGTTAATCAGAGTTTTCACGTTCCAGTCAATATAGGCATAGGATGGGTTCTCGTTTGTTTTTGCAGGCGCTCGTGCTGACGGCCTTGCTGCCTGTAATTGCTTATGGCAAATGTGACTTCCCTGCCATATTTAATTTTGGGGATTCCAATTCCGACACGGGTGGATGGCACTTTGCATTCCCTTATCAAATGCTTCCGGATAATGCCCCCTATGGCAGAACATACTTTGGCCAGCCTTCGTATCGGTACAGCGACGGAAGACTTTCAGTAGATTTCTTGGGTAAGTAATCGCTTCATGTTCTTCCCCAGTTCCTGATCAGTGTAGCGTCTTGGTCTTCAATCCCCTGTGGGCAACAATCCGCCATGTTCATGGTCTTCCCCAAATCCCTGATATGTTTAGCATTTAGGTTCTAAATCTTAGAGCACAGCAATCCCCATATCCATTGTTACTGTAATCCTCAGAGGTCTTCAAACCGAGAGGCACTTAGAGTTGCATAGACTAAGATTGTGTGAATTTAAGGGTTTTGATACCTATCACGCTGCTTGAAAAGGTTTTAATGCCTCTAGACCCCGATCAGAATTCAAAAGATCTAATAACTCTTGACACTGATCAGGATTCAAGGGATTTAATACCAAAAATGTTGTTTGAGGGTTTGTTATATCTTGTGAGTATCATGCATTAGAGTTAATTTAATGAATTAATAATTCGTGTGCTCGCTGGTGTGTAAATTTTACAGCACAGGCGTTGGGATTGCCGTTTTTAAGTCCATTTTTGCAGTCAGTGGGGTCAAGGTTCGAACACGGAGCCAACTTTGCCGCTTCTGGTGCTTCTGTTCGACCGACCTCGACCGATTTTAATGCTCCCATATCTCTTACTGTTCAGCTTAATCAGTTCAAGGTCTTCAAGCAACAGGTTCTCGACACGATCAGCTCACACGGTATTATATGTCACTTTTGCTTTAGCATCAACTTCTAAGATGGATTTATTCTATACTCTATAACTGTTGTTTAATTAGTAACAGAGGAAATCCCTTACAAATGTAGGGCCAAGAGGTATAAAAATGAGTAACAGATGAAATTGCTTATAAATGTAGTGCTAAGAGGTATAAGATGAGGATGGTGTATATTGACAATTGTTTTGTTTAAGGAAAAGATCTGCATTTTTTGGGCATGCTTTGCTGGCAAAATAGGTCTATATGATTTTGATTGATCAGGTGGGTCTCAAGTCTTTTGATTGATCAGGTGGGTTTTAAGTCTTTAAGTCTTTTGAGGAGGTTTTGATTTATCAGGTAGGTTTCAAGTTTTTTTGAAGGGTTAGGAAAGATAGAATTATTCATACATAAGTACCCAGCATGTTTTCCCCTTACTTGTAACTGTCCCCATAACATAAAGATTATGATATATTAATGTGTGCTGAATCTTCTATGTAATCAGGTGAAACCATGAACAGATCATAATTCTGCTCCCAAAACCATTAGATATGGTGGAACCATAAATAGATTATAATTCCGAGTGAAACCCTGGTTTATAGCTATTAGTGCAGGAATCATGCCTGAAAAATACTCAGTTTTGTAAGCTTCTTGCTTTTTATAGGCATTCAGATGGATTTATTACGCTAGTTCAGAATTGTTGTTTTCTTATAATAAGTAACATAATTGTGGAAGATCTCCGGCAATGGTTCTGGTTCTTTCTGGGCAATGAGAAATATGGAATGCCTTTGCAGGGTCTTTGAACTATCTTCCAAGTGCGGATTCCTTCAAAACGGGCATTTACACCATAGAGATCGGAGGCAACGACTTCGACAATGCATACAGGAGCCTTAAGCTCTCCCCCCTCCAGGTCAAGCAGACCATTCTTCCCAAGCTTGCCAAGTCTGTTGGAGGGGCTGTCCAGGTATCATCAATAAACAGTTAATTCCTTTCTGGAATGGAATTATTAAGGTGATTCATGATGAATGACTGGATGTTTAAATTTTGTTTGAATATTGCATGAATATGTATGTTCAGGAGCTGTACAATGAGGGGGCGAGGACGATTCTTGTGAAGGACGTTGGGCCTCAGGGCTGCGGACCCTTCTGGCTCACTTACTTCAGTCACGCACCCACCGATTTCGATCAACACGGGTGCTCAATTTCATACAATGACGCTGTGCAATTCTACAACACACAACTTCGAGAACAGCTCTCTCTTGTGCGCAAGCAGCTCCCGGGAGCCGATATTGTCTACGTCAGTCAATATGACATAATTTACGATTTCTTTGCCAACCCTTCTAAATATGGTATCCACATTGACCCAGTACCTCCATTCTGAATGTAGTTGTATAAATTCATTGATACTTCGATCGAAATTAAGATGGAGTTATGTTAAAATTAATTTTTTTTCCAATTTTGTTTATTAATATTCTAAATATGATTGAATTTGTAGGGTTCAAGGCCACCACTCAATCTTGCTGTGGGATAGGAGGAAAATACAACTTCACCTGGGCTGCACAATGTGGACTGACCGGCCCTGTTAATGGAAAGTCTGTGACGGTGGGCTCCTGTTCGGATCCCGCCTCTTATATCATCTGGGACGGAATCCATCTAACAGACCAGGCCAACAGGGTTTTGACTCAACAAATTCTGGGAGGCAAATACTTCGACCCATCTAGTTTCTCTATCACTAGCCGTTGCCAAACCCAACCCATTTGATGCCATAGGGCGTCGTGATTATTCATTGCTTTTGTGAAGGCATAATAAATTTGGGGCAGGCAGAGCTCCAGATGCAGTATCAGCTTGTACTAGCATTCCTATATGCTTAATCAATTCATGTCAACCTCTAAACGCTCTCAAAATTTCTTCTGCAACTTTTAAAGTGAGTGATGGATCAATCTTGTCTGAGAAAAATGTAATAAGATGAAATTGGTTAGACAAGAAAAATGTAATAAGATGAAAACTGGTTGATGTAAATGTTGTCTGAGAAAAATGTAATAAGATGAAATTGGTTTCTTTACAAATAATTTTTTTATAACTTTTTTTAACAAAACCATTTTAGAATATCTGTCAACACTATGAACTTGGATTCCCTCATCAACGAGGGCATATAGCTCGGTGATAGAGGAGCCCACTGGTTGTGGAATATCAATCCACACTTCAAACTCGCTCCCTCCCTCCCTCACAAAGGCATATAGTTCAGTTATACACAGTTAGTGCTGGGTTCAATTCCCAACTTGTCCAATGTTAATAAACCAAAACAACATCTAATAAGGACGGATTTGAAATGTTATTCCATCAAATTTGCAGGCATCAAACAAATGTAACAAGGACGGATTTGAAATGTTATTCCATAAAATTTGCTGGCATCAAACAATGTAATCAACAATGGCATATAAACAATTGGTCGTAGGTTCAATTCCCAGCTTGTCCAATGTTAATAAACCAAAAAACATGTGGTCCTAGGTTCAATTCCCAACTTGTCCAATGCTAATAAACCAAAACAACATAACATCTTATTCCAAAACAACATAACATCTAATAAGGACGGATTTGAAATGTTAATCCATAAAATTTGCTGACATCAAACAATGTAATCAACAATGCCATTTCAACATCTAATAAGGACGGATTTGAAATGTTAATCCATAAAATTTACTGGCATCAAACAATGTAATCAACAATGCCACATTGTTTCAGGTTTAAAAAGTAAACAGATAGCTGTTTTTTAAATTTATCAATAAGTAACTTTTAAAAAAGTAAACAGATAGCTCTCTTTTAAATTTATCCATAAGTACTTTTAAAAAGTAAACAGAGTCAATTTATCAAATACTCCGTCTTTTAAACTTATCAATAAGATTCAATTTATCAAATACTCCGTCTTTTAAACTTATCAATAATTAACTTTTAAACTTATCAATAATTAACTTTTGAAAAGTAAACAGATAGCTCTCTTTTAAATTTATCAATTAAGTAACTTTAAACAAATAGCTGTCTTTTAAATTTATCGATTAAGTAATTTTAAACAGATAATTTATCAATAAGTAATTTTTGAAAAGTAAACAGATAATAACTTTAAACATATAACTATAACTTTAAACATATAACTGTATTTTAAATTTATCAATTAAGTAACTTTAAACAAATAGCTGTCTTTTAAATTTATCGATTAAGTAACTTTTAAAATGTAAACAGAGTATAAATGTCTTTTAAATTTATCAATTAAGTAACTTTAAATATATAATTTATTAATAAGTAACTTTTGAAAAGTAAACAGATAGTAACTTTAAACATATAACTGTATTTTAAGTTTATCAATTAAGTAATTTTAAACAAATAGCTGTCTTTTAAATTTATCGATTAAGTAACTTTTAAAAGGTAAATATAGTCAATTTATCAAATAGAGTATTGATAAATAAAATTTGATTTTACAATGAAAATGAGTTAAATTTGGAAATTAACAAAGATATTGATGTAAGAATGAGAGGATTTTGCTATGATTACAATGTTATAAATTATTTGGAGATAAATTGAAATTACATGGAAAAAATTGCATTTCTTAAAAACAAAAGGAATATGAAGAAAATAAAGAACAAAGAAGAAATAGGGAAGAGAAGGAAAAAATGAGAAAAATAATAATAAAAGGAAGGAGGAAGGAGAAGGGAGAAGAGCAAGGCGAACAAAAGAAAAGATGAAGAACATAAGAATTTGTAGAAAAAAAACTTGAGTAGCAAATATAGGTAAAAGTATGTGTTTTGAAAAATTGTGGTTAAAGCTTGTATGCATCTAAAAGTTGAAGGTACTTAGAACCCACTTGTAAAATTTGAAGGAGAAAGCCCATAATGGTATGTAATGTAAATTTCATAAATTTTTTGAAGTTAATATAAAGGCCCATTGAGCCTAGTTTTATGAAGAAAATTATCTTTCTCATATTTTATGCTTTAATTGTTATGTCTATGTAATTTTTTGTGCTTGGTGTTGTTGTCTCATGTGAATTTTAGACCCTCTCTTGGTCTCTTGTTTGTGTTTGTAGGTTGGTTTGGGTCTTTGTGTTGGTGGTGGAAGATATTCACTAGGGACTGAGGTTCCCTCTATACCAAAGCTGTATCAGAGTTGGTGTATCTAGTCGAATATGGTTATCCTATTGAAGAAAAACAACTCTAGTTGTGATTGGGTAGATGTTTTTGAGAAGATTTGAAGTTGTGGGTAGTGAAAGCAAAGGAAATCCCATTATGGGTTGGAGTAAATGAAGGCAAATTTGAATTTTGTAGGTGGGTATTTGAAAACAACACCAACTATGGTTGGGTAGAGGTTGTGTGAAGGTTGAAACGATTCCATAGTTGCGATTGTGGATAGAGTTGTCAAGGAGGTTTGAGAAGTTTGGAGAAGACGATTGTTCCAACAAGAGTTGAAGTTGGGTAGAACTGTTTAGTGAGGATTTAAGTGAAGAAGAATAATAGGTATTTGAGAAGACAACTCCAATAGTGTGATTGGGTAGAGTTGTACAATGAGAAGAATAAGTTGCTCGTTGAGTATGTGTAAAAATGGCTTACAGAAGAAGAATTAAGATTGGGAGTTTCAATAGAAGAAGGTCCTATGAGAAAGAGACCTTAGATGAAATAGGTGAACACATAATGAAAATAGAAGCTAAGTTAGAAGCTTTGGATGCAATGCTACCTCTTCAACTTGCATTTAAGTGGACAAATCTCTGTTCCACAAATGAAATCTTGAGGTAAATTTAGGAGAAGTACCACTGTCACCTTAGTACGGTTTTCCTCTTCACTTTTGGCCAAGTTCTCTTAAGTCCAAGGTGTATCCCTAATTTATGTGATGAAAATGACTAAGTCTAAAAGATTAATTATTTGACATTCCAAGACTTAGCAAGTAAATCTTAATAAAATAACTATAGGATGGAAATATTTACTTTATGGAATACAAATGAGCTAAATACAATATGAGATATTACCTTGAAAGTAAACTGATTCGACACTTAGATGTGATGCTCATACAAGTTGAATCCAACATTTATAAAACCAAGCATACATCAACTAGATCCAACTTAGATAAACCAATTTATAATTGTATGGATCTATGAACTAAATATGGTATTATAATATTATTTAAGGTAATTTCCAGATTTGAAACAAGTGATGAAAACCACTTGTTAAACCTATTTAATTGATATGAAATTAAGCTCGATAGGTTAATTTGCAAATATGATTCTTAATATGTAAATGTGAATTCCAGATTTGCCTAATTAACTAGTAACCCAAGTAAAACATATAAAATTGAAGTAACAACTTACTATTAATCACAATTTGGGTTTTTATGATTGAAACTTGAACATTTTAGAATTGTGATTCAAATGAAACAAGTCTAGTGATCTAAAAATGAGAGGTTTTACTAACAAATTTTGCAAGTTAAGTTTATGTATCTTTAACACATAAACTCATAGTTATTATGTGGAATTAACAATTATTAAGTGTAGAAATTAAATAAGGAAGGACAACAGTGAAAAAGAAATAGAGACACGAGAATTTTGATAATGGAGTTCACCAAGGTGTGGCTACGTCTCCGGGTCTTGCTTCTAGTGGTGACCGCTTTATTGCTCTTCTCCAAATGCTCAATTACATCAACAAGCTGATTACAATCTGCTGCAAAAGCACTATGCATATGTTGTACATGAACTCCATGATCAGATGCAAAAGACCTCACCAAAATGCTCTCTCGAATGGGCTCAAAAGGCCTCTTACAACATGAGAACCGACAAAAATGGTCTCTCTTCTATAAACTTTCTCCCCACATCCCTGCAAAAAAATCACTGTATCTTGATGGCACACATGCATGGTTTATGTAGAAAAAGAGTTGGGGTCGAATTCCCAACTTATCCCAACAATCTGGCCTCTTCCTGGGCTACAGAGCCACTTGTTTTGGCCAAAAATCCACAAAAATCAGCAAAAATCCATTAAAATAAGGTAAAAACCCATTTATTTTGGCAAATAATGGTTAAGCCCCCAAAATTAGGGTGCGCGCCCCTTTTTGTGGTCGCATGGGTGACATGTGGCATGGTGCTAGACTCTTTAAGCCCCCATGACCATGCGCGCCCCTGATCACAACCCCTGTCATATGACCTAGTGCCTAACAAGGTGCACCTCCCTTAGCCATGAAAAGGTGCTTAAGGTTTAATTTTTAAAAAGTGGGTAATTTTATAAAGTGAAGTGCTTACTTTTGTGGCTAGTGCATTAGTGCTACGACTTTGTTATATTGATAGGTCATGGGTTAGACTCCCATGGAGTACAAAATTTTGCATTCTTCCTTTTAGGCTCCATTCAGGGTGACACGTGGCACCATATGATTGGGCCACGTGTCAGCCCATGGTTGGCCAAAACCATACCATGTGGACCAATCACCCCTTGCCACTTGTCAACATCAGAAACTGCCAAATGTCGAAATCTGAAATGCCATGTGTCGGTTGTAGGACCTGCCACTTTTCCTCTGTAGAATTTGCCACATGTCATGCCCAGAACGTGCCACGTCACCCTTTGACTAGTTGACTTTTTACCTGTTTGACCCAAACTTCATATTGCGATAACTTTTGCATATGGACTTCATTTTTCGATCCGTTTGTGCCACTAGAAATCTTGCGACGAGCACTTCGCGATGGTGTAGATTTTATGAGCATTGGGAAACTTTGATTTTTGAGCATTTCAGATCCTTCTGGATCAAGCCTCCCCACTGGAAACTTTTGGACCACCAAAAGCCTGGTTTTACTCAGGTAAGAAGTGAGGGTACTGCCTCCCCACTTGTCCTGTATCGTCCATCCTTTATTCTTGGACAATAATCACCCGACTGACCATAATAAACATGAAAAATGAGGTAGCATTATTTATCAAAATAATCATCCCATCTATTGCACAATCATCTACATTCTTTGTTGTAGTTAGCAACCATACACCACTAAATAACAACAAACTTAAAAAAATACTAAATATGAGAATGAAAAAACATGCTTCCTCTTCTGAACAGGGACAGTGACCAAAGTATGTAGTGGAACCTTATGTTGTACTTCTTGTTACACTTCATGATTGTTAGAAACATACTTAACCATTTCATGTTTAACATCACTTTCTTTCTGATTTGTTACAGACATAAGTGTTAAACTCTTGCTTGCATTTACCATTCTTTTTAATGGCCCTGTAGTTGCAAAAGACCTATCAGTTTTCATGCAACGAGCACGAATAATGTACTCTTTCCCATCTTTCTTGAAGCAATATTTATTTTCCTCCCTGTAGAATATGGATTTTCTATCATAAAGGTATGGGATTCCTAGCACAATTCCACATATGTCCAATGGCACTATATCGATATCTACTTCATCAACATACTTAGAAGTGATTGCAAACTTAATTTTACATTGGTTGGTTACTTGAAAATTATTATCAGTGCCACATATCCATCCCAATGGATATGGTCTAGGATGTGGCTTAGTTTTAAGTCCCAAATTATTTACAACCTCTTAACTGATTAGATTGGCTTGTGATCCACTGTCTACAAGATTATCAACTTTAACATTATTTGTTATGACCCTTATGTGGAAACGTTCACTCCGTTTACACTCATCATTTAAAACATCTGAATTAGAAGAGCTAGTGCTTGCATACGTTATACCTTGGATTCCCATAGCTACATATTTAGTCTCATCATCGAAGTCTGATCCAAAATCCACTTGAACTGTTGCAGCCGTGGTCTTCTTTCTCTCTTGATTGGCATACTTCTTTGGCTTCAACTCAGGATGTGATATCCAACAATGATCTTCATCATGGCCTTCCTTCTTACAATACTTGCATGTAGGCTTCTCCTTTTTCGCTGTGGCTGTCCTCTTCTCTTTCTCTTTTCTTTTCCCTAAATCCTTTCCTTGTAAGGCATCTATAGAAACACTATCACTAACATTCCTTTTACCTGATTCAATGTGAATGGATTGTACACATACTTCATCAAAGTTAGAAGGATTTAACATAAAAATAGTATGCTTGAGATAAGAATGTAGACCACCAGTATATTTTAGAAGTGTCTCCTCTGTATATAAAGGAATAACCAATATTAATGATTTCTTACAAAATGCTTGAGTATACTCTTGTACACTTTGACCTTTAGCTTGCCTTAAACTTTGACAATTCATTATTTCCTGTTGCATGTATGCTAATGGATAAAACTGTTTCTTCAATGCAGTAACAAAATCATTCCAGGAAGAGATTGTTTTACCACTTTTCCTGAGATCATCTTTAGTTTTGATTTCCCACCATATGAGACCTGTGCCTCCCAATTTGAGACTAGCAAGTTGGATCTTTGTTTCATCATCAACAATCCTTTGTATCCTGCAATAGACTTCAAGCTGTCTAACCCAATTATCTATCTTTTCTGCATTTAATTCACCATCATAAGTGGGTAATTTAAATTTTACATCAAGCTTTAATAAAGGCATTTCGAAAGAATGATGAGTTTTTTTAGGTTTCTTATCCTTGGAGGAATGTACACTTGCTTCACTTGTAGATGATGATGATGAAGGGGAAGAAGGTTCTGAAGGTCCACCACCTTCAACCCCTCCTTCTGCTCTTACTAAAGATTCACCTTCTTCAACCTTTGAAATTCTTCTTTGTCCTCTTTCATGGTAAAGCTCCTCTACCATGGATTTCATCAATTGAAATGCCTCGAAGAAATCGTCCTCAGATAAGGACCTAGCTTCCTTGGTGAAGACATCTCCTGTTTACGAGGTCTCCTTTGAATCTCTAGATTAAAAGCCTCAAGTTGGCCTTCTCCTAGCTTGAGTTTGGCTCTGGTGAGCATCTAATGCTTGCAATTCCTGTCAAACCTTCAAAACCAAAATCTCTGATACCAAAAACTTGATCTGAAAATGAGAGGTTTTACTAACAAATTTTGCAAGTTAAGTTTATGTATCTTATGCACCAAATCGATAAGAATGCAAAACACATAAACTCATAGTTATTATGCGGAATTAACAATTATTAAGTGCATAAATTAAAGAAGGAAGGACACCAACAAGAGAGAAACAGAGACACTAGAAGTTTGATAACGGAGTTCACCAAGGTGTGGCTACGTCTCTGGTTCCCGCTTCCAGTGGTGACCGCTTTATTTCTCTTCTCCAAATGCTCAATTACATCAACAAGATGATTACAATCTGTTGCAAAAGAACTATGCATCTACTGTACATGACCTCCATGATCAGAGTCAAAAGACCTCACCAAAATCCTCTCTCGAATGGGCTCAAAAGGCCTCCTACAACATGAGAACCGAAAAAAATGGTCTCTCTTCTATAAGATTTCTCTTCACATCCCTGCAACAAAATTACTGTATCTTGATGGCACACAGACCTGGTTTATGTAGAAAAAGAATTGGGGTCAAATTCCCAACTTCTTCCAACAATCTGGCCTCTTCCTGGGCTCCAGATTCACTTGTTTTGGCAAAAAATCCACAAAAATCAGCAAAAATCCATTTAAATAAGGTAAAAACCCACTTAATTTGGCAAATAATGGTTAAGCCCCAAAATTAGGGTGTGCGCCCCTTTTTGTGGTCGCATGGGTGACATGTGGCCTGATGCTAGACCCTTTAATCTCCCACACCCATGCGCGCCCTTGGTCACAACCCCTGTCATATGACCTAGCGCCCAACAAGGTGCGCCTCCCTTAGCCATGAAAAGGTGCTTAAGGTTTAATTTTTAAAAAGTGGGTAATTTTATAAAGTGAAGTGCTTGCTTTTGTGGCTAGGGCATTAGTGATAGGACTTTGTTATATTGATAGGTCATGGGTTAGACTCCCATGGAGTACAACATTTTTCATTCTTCCTTTTAGGCCCCATCCAGGGTGACATGTGACACCCTATGAATGGGCCACGTGTTAGCCCATGGTTGGCCAAAACCATACCATGTGGACAAATCACCCCTTGCCACTTTTCAACATCAGAAATTGCCAAATGTCAAGATTTGAAATGTCATGTGTCGATTGCAAGAGATGCCACTTTTCCTCTGTAGACTGTGCCACATGTCATGCCCAGAATGTGCCATGTCACCCTTTGACCAGTTGAGTTTTTCCCTGTTTGACCCAAACTTCAAATTGCGATAACTTTTGCATACAGACTCTGCTTTTTGATCCATTTGCGCCACCTGAAATATTGTGACGAGCACTTCACGATGATGTAGATTTAATGATCATTGGAGAAATTTGATTTTTGAGCATTTCAGATCCTCCTGGATCATCTAGGGAGAGACTTTTAGCTATGGAAAATGGCTAGACTTGAATTTGAAATACGATAAAAAATATTAAAAAAATTATGTTAGATTTATATAAACAAAGATTTTTTTTTTAGGTTTTTTGTGTGGTGGTTGAAGAGAGAAACAAATGCCAAATAGAATCCCATAGTCAATGGGGTCAATAAATATCTTATAGTGCTTATTTTCTTATGCAATTAGGGTTGGAAATGAGGCATGTGAGGTCACTAGATCCACCCCAATGTTGTTAGAAAAATGTAGAAATTTTACAAGGGCTCCAAAGGATGCTCCTTCAACTAGCAGTATAACTTTATCCTATAATTAGAATCAACAAGCTTTCAAGTATTCCTGAGATATATCATGCAAATTATTTATCGAAAAACTAAGATAAAATGAGAGAAAAGAGGTGTTACCACACTAGACTCCTTCCAAGTAGTAGATGTGCTCTTCAAATGGATCAAGTCAGTAGCCTTTTCTAGGTAAAACAATCCACACCACTTCAAGCTGAAGAACCAAAATATTCAGCCACATGAAAGAAAAATCTTAAATGAAAGTCCAAAATAGCCTTAATACTTTATATTCAAAACATGCTCTCTCAAATATTCTAACAACAACCAAAATGATCAAGGAGGAGAGCTTTTTATATAGAGTTTTAGGCTCAACAACCCTCTCAATACAATAATCTTTTCCTAAGTTAAAACCCTAGATCTAGCCTAGGAGATCATAAAAAACCATTATCATCTAACTACCTAAGGAACATAAGGTCAATAATACATTAAAAATGTGAAGTGGTTATTCAACATATACAATAGTTTCCATGGAGAGAGGGCGTCTTCATCAAAATGAGGAGTAGGCTAGGTCAAATCTCCAACATATAACCTCTAATCAAGGAGTGAGGTATAGCAACCTCCTTCAATAGAGACCACCTCCTTAAAATGATGAAATGACTAGGAATGCAAGACATCCAAGTTGGCACATATGGCTCCAAGAAGGCAGATGACTCCTCTCAAAATGATCCAATAGTCCAAAAGTGAAGTTCCAAGGTACAACTAAATCCTTAAAGCATGGTAATTGTCACCTTCGAGGAATGAGGGGTCAAAACAAGCTCAACCTCCAAGCAAACCGACCTCATTAAAAAGGTGGATGGATCCTTAAGAAAGGTGACGTAAGCCTCCAAATATGTGCCAAATCATTCTAATGGGGACAATGTGTCCTCATCTCATAGTCCATCATGCATGAAAAGTAGCCCTCAATAAGGCTAGGCATTCAAGGGAGGGCCCCTCCATCATCCGAGTGCATAAAAATATGTACAAGGGGGGAGAATGCTCCACTTGAAGGTGTTTTACATGATCTCAAGTGCCAAATATATGCTAAATAACCCAAAAGTGCTAGGAAAATAATCATCTAGTCCAATGTGGGACATGCATACATAGATCCATGCTTAGGATAAAGGAGAAACATGTTTTTAGGGATAAACCTTTACAATTACATAACATAACTTGTACAAAGGGGTGAAGTGAAACAATATAGGGGAACTCTATCTTATGTGTCCCAATAGACCCATCTTAAGACCCCTACACACCCACTTTGACCATAAATAATCTCTATAAGATGGTTATAATGAGCCATAAGGGAATGACTAGCCTTGAAATGGAATCTACAAAGATGAGCCATGACCAACCACAAGGGTCTAGAGAAATCAATTAAGTAAAAACAAGTACTTTACCTAGTTCACTATGCATGGTCTAGTGAAAATACAAATGTTACATTGTCACAAATTTAAGCTCATAATCATACATCATAAAGGTCCTCATGAAGGAATAAGTGATCATGGAACACCGAGATCATAAATCATCAAAATGTGTACAATATCAACTTAGATGCCAAGACAAAACTAGAAAAAACATGGTCACTTTGATGCAACCCTAAGGGTAACAATTGGTTCTCACTCGAGGACATGTACTCTGTTATTTCTAGAACTAGCACCCTTGTAAACTAGAGGCTATTTGGGGAAACAAGAACAAGAAGTGCACCACTGTCACCTTAGTACACTTTCCCGTACAATTTAGGATATGTCCTAGAAGCCACGGGGGATATCCCAGATAATGAAAGTAAACCTCTTTAAGTGAAACAAAACCATGCAATCATATTATTTACTTTAATGAATCCACATAATATATAACAAGACAATGTGTTAGCATTCCAAACAACGATTACAATTCTCTAAAGATATTCAACTAGAAACAATTGCATGAATGACGTTTATATCCACTTCAAAGAAAGGTTAGGAGCTAGTGGACATGTGTGCCAAATCTGATATATAAGATAAAAAACATTAACAAATTCAGATTATAATTTAAGTCTAATAAATATTGCTAAATAGATATTCAATAAAATCCCAACAAGTGTTAGAAACAAGTTCTAAAGATACATAAACATTACATAAGAAAGAACTTGTAAAATGTGAGGTGAATCCCCCTAGGTTTTCAT
This sequence comes from Picea engelmannii, assembly GCA_009831015.1. NCBI lineage: Eukaryota > Viridiplantae > Streptophyta > Pinopsida > Pinales > Pinaceae > Picea > Picea engelmannii. The sequence continues at coordinate 2,222,143 of ML778657.1, read as the reverse complement.
AAGTAAGCACTTGGAATTCACCAAATAAAACCACTAAGCAAATGATAAGCAATTATAAGCACATTAGAGATTAGAATCACTTGCAGATATGTAAGATGAGTTTAATAAACAATATAGAAATGAAATAGAGACTAGGAATGAGAAAGAAAACACCTTGAAGTACCAAACCCTAGCCTTAGGGTTTCACCAAATCTGATTTTTAATGCTGCAATTTAATTTCCATATTTGAGAATCACCTTAAATCAACCCAAAGAATGTTGGATAATACCTTAAAGCTCAATCCAATAGGACCGATTTTCCTCCTTAGGATTAGAGATCAACAATTAAGAAAAAACCCTAGGAATGATATGTATAGGAAATGAAATAATCCGTTAACTATACACTAGAAAATAAATGAAATCTAAATACATGTTTTTCTTTGATTTTCATCGTTATATTTCTTATTAAACAACAAAAAATAGAAAAAAGTTTTGATTTTTGTTTTTTTTGGTTGGTTGTTGGATATAAGACTAGTGCCTTTTTTTTAATCCAATTAAGGCTTATGGGGTCAAGAAGTATGCCCCTTTAAAACTTGGTCACTTCTAAGATGGCAGGACATGATCCCACCATCACGTTACCAGAATTCAAAAGAGAGGCATTTGAGGACCCTGAGAAGCACTTGTTTATTTGTGAGAAGATTTGGGAAAGAAAATAGATCACCGATGAGGATACAAAACTTGTGTAGATAGCTATTACGCTAAGAGACCGCGCACTAGATTGGTACATGAGCTTGGCTGTAAACAACCCACCAGGAATAACAAGGACGATTGCATATATTAAGAACCTGCTGATAAATGAATTCCAGAAGCCTAGTTCAGAGGATTAGTACATGAATGAGATGATAGAGATAAAAAAGAAACCAAGAGAATATGTTTGGGAGATTGACCAAAGATTCAAATTATTGAAGGGAAAGATGAAGTATGTCATGGCAGTTATGCAACATAAACATCTATTTGTGAATTCACTTCTACCACACCTGAAATACCCTTTGAGACAACACAAGTTTCAAGCTTAGGCAGAGGCTTTGCATGCAGCCTTACAACTAGAAGAGAAATAATACCAGAATATAGATCCAACAATAGAGGAGCTGAAGGAGGATATGAAGGAGGATATGAAGAATCTAACATTTCAATTAAACCATAGCAGGGGTAAGGAAAAAGAGAAGTTGTTTTGTGTACCACATGTAGGATAGAAGGACACCACAAGAATGAATGCCCAACTTTCGTGCAGTACATGGCAACATGAATTCCAAACCCTTTGCCAACATGAGGACTATGGTGTGAGATCTGTAAGACAAAGGGGCATGATCCATATCATTGTCCAATGATGTAGAAGTACCAGAAAGTGCCTAAACGTTCATATTGCAACTTTTGCAAGTCAGTGGGCCATGATGACAAATATTGCAAGACAATGGATCTGATGAGGGAAATAACATCAGACACCTATAGGTTGTAGGCATAAATGATAACAGGGAAAGATGCACCACAATTTAACCAAGTACCAACCCCATATAACACTGCGCAACAACAATATAACACTGCACAACAACAATATAACACTGCGCAGCCGCAGTACAATACCGCGCAACCACAATATAATCCCGCGCAGTATAATTAGGTACCTCAATACAACGCACTGCGAGGAGGTCGAGATGGATACAGAGGTGGAGGACAAGGTATAGGAGGCTTTGGAAGAGGCAGAGGACCGATGGTATGTCATAGCTATCAACAACTAGGACACTATGCACGAGAATGTCCACTTCCACCTGCGACATGTATGTATTGTCATGCATCATATCATGACACAAAAGTCTGTCCAAAACTATTAGGGAAGATCTAGGAGAAGAGGAATCAGAACAATCAGAATGCACAATGGATATCTACATAAGCTAGAGGGGATGGAATAAATATCAACATAGTCACACACAGAGGAGCTAAAATAGGACCTGACGCAATAAGACAAGATCCAACACAACACCAATGGGTGAAGAAGAATTCCGAACCACAGAAGCAGTTTGATGTGCATAACTAAAATGAGACATTCAAGTAAGCTAGACAAGAATTCTTGAAGCCATATATTGCATCTACATCAACTGCGCAACATACTTAGGACGTACCAATGTATGATATGCCTTCATCGCTGGATCACACTAATGAAGCACAACCTTTCAGACAAGTAAGTAACATAAAGGATTTTATGCAATCCTGTGTTAAACTACTAAATGATCCATCATTTGTTAAAGTATTACAAAATATGTTAGAAATATTTCACATAGAGGTAGAGGGGAATCTAGAGAAGAAAACGGTTAATCATTTGCATACAAAGAGGAGGACAAGTAGAGAATTCAGACTGAATGCCAACATTGGAGATCTCAACATGCGGGATATTATACTGGATTTAGGCTCCAAAGTAAATGTGTTACCCAAGAAGACATGAAAATGTATGGGAGATCCCACATTAGGATATTCACCTGTTCAGCTGAAGCTAGCAAACCAACACAGAGTTCTACCAATTGGAAGGATGAAAGGAGTAACGATCGACTTGGATGAAGTGCACACTGAGGCAGACTTTGAAGTCATAGAAATATTAGATGATATAACACCTTATCCATTATTTCTTGGACTGGATTGGGAATTTGATTACCAGGTCATAATCAATTTAAAGATAAGAAAGATGATATTCGAGTCAAGAGAATAAATACTTATTGCACCATTAGACCCTTCAGAAGGAGAAAGGTTTGTAGAACCAACTTGTCTAGATTTGGAAGAGATAAACCAGTTGTACATAACCACTGTACATGCAGTAGATTATGTTAACCCAACTATAGATGGAGTACTCAGCTGAAGAAGCATCACATCATGTGCATCAGACTCAGATACCAGGTTGGACAATTGGCAGTAGAGATTAGATGGATTGTCCACAAGAAGCTGCACAAGAATAGACCACACAGTAATATTGGTGGGTATAGAAATCAGAGAACCTCCCAGTTTCCATGGAATCAATGATTTAGAAGAATTCCTAACAAGATACGAAGATGAGGTGTTAGAAAATTAGATGCTATTATCCCTAGACATAGCACTCAAGGAAACACCTGCAAGATGATGGGGTACACACAAGGAAACAATTAAGGACTGGTATCAATGCAAACGACTACTGCGCATCAGATTCAGTTCATAGCAGAAGAGCAGAATGATGCATATATATGATGGACATGGGTCACCAGTGGAACATTTGGAGAAGTGCATAACACTATGGACGATGACACCACTAAAATAATGGCCTCATCACTTTGTTCATATACTAGAAGGAATTATAGAAAACTGGTATGTAGACTAGGAACTACGCAGAGGCACTGTAGAATGGACAACATTGCAGAAGAAGTTTGTGGTAACCTTCTCACTTGAACATGAGAAACCCAACATGGATTTATCACTCAAGTAGAAAAGAGGGGTAATATTCATCTAGGAACCAGAGGTGGAACTAATAACAGAATACCAACAACAGAATAGACAGACAATGAAAGAACTATTGTCATTCTATCATGTGCAGGAAGAAGCACCAGATGAAGATGACCCACACAATATCCAAATTATATAAATTGAAGGAGAAAGAGAGGTGGAAGGCCCATCCTTGGAATCAGAAGTGTTTTCTGTGCCGATCAAGGTGAAGAAAGTCAACATTGGGATAATTGAGAATCACAAAATGGATAGCATTGGAGACTACTAGGATGAGCAAACGGTAGAAAGAATAACGGAGTTATTGCGTGAGTACAGTGACCTGTTCCCATCAACATTTATATATATGAAAGTCATAGCAGGAGATCTAGGAGAGATGAAGATACCTCTCAAACTTGAGGCTAGATTCGTTAGACAACAACCTTATAGACTAAATCCAATATATAAGCAGAAAGTGAAAGCATAAATTGACATAATGTTGGAAACTGGTATCATAGAACCAGTAGAAGAATAAGAATGGATAAGCCCTATGGTAGTGCAGGAAAATAAATAAGGAGGGATAAGAATTTGTGTGGATCTGAGGAAACTGAATGATGCTTACCTACATGACCTTTTTCCCACCCCTTTCACAGATGAGGTATTAGATAATGTGGGAGGCCATGAAGCATACTCATTTACAAATGGATTCTCAGGTTATCATGAAATCAAGATAGCTTCAGAAGACAGGTACAAGACTACTTTTGCCACAGAATGTGGCTTCTACTAGTATACAGTCATGCATTTTGGGCAGAAGAATTCACCAACTATATTTTCAAGGGTAGTAATGGTTGCTTTTAAGGAATTCATACATCAGTTTTTGGAATTGTATCTGGATGATTGGACAATCTACATTCTGTTGAAATATCATGTAGAGGTGTTAAGGCTAATGTTGGAAAGATGCAGGCAGTGTCAGATATCATTGAATAGCAAGAAGTGAATTTTTGGGACACCTTTTGGAATACTGTCAGGATAAATAGTCTGTAAACAAGGGCTATTGGTGGATCCTACTAATATTGTAGTCATTGTTAATTTACCACCACCAAAATCAATGCACTAGTTAAGAGAAACATTGGGACATACATGCTACTACAGAAAATTTATAAAAGGGTATGCGTAGATCACTGCACCAATGGAGAAACTGTTAAAGAAGGATACTAAATTCCAGTGGAATGAGGATTGTCAACAAGGTTTAGACACCTTGAAAGAGAAGATGGTAACATCACCTATTCTAATATTCCCAGATTGGGAAAACACATTTTATGTGCATGTGGATGCATCGGTCATAACACTTGGAGTTATTCAACCATGAGCAGGGGAATTGGACCATCATATAGCATTTGCAAGAAGAAAACTGTTAGAGTCAGAGAAGAATTACAATACTACAGAAAGAGAAGGCTTAGCAATGGTAAATGCACTTCAGAAGTTCAGACACTACTTACTTGGAAAACACTTTAAAATGTTTACAGACCATTCAACCCTCAAATACCTAGTCAACAAGCAAGTGTGGGGGGGGGGGGGGATCTATAGATGGTTACTGTTGTTTCAGGAATTTGATTTTGAAGTGATAGTCAAACCAGAGAAGTTGAATGCAGGACCTGATCACTTGTCAAGAATCACCAATGGCAAGGAACCTGCAAATTTAGAGGACAACTTCCCTGATGGGCATCTATTTTCAGTCCAAGTAGCTGATGAATATTTTGTTGACATCATTGAATACTTGAGTATAATGACTGCACCACAATATTTTAACACTGCATAGAAGAAAAATCTGGTATTTAGAGCTGCAGACTATCAATTGATTGCATGACACTTATACAAGATGGGAGCAGACAACATTCTAAGAAGATGTGTCTTATAACATGAAAAACCTAGAATTTTAGCAGAGGATCATGAGGGAATAGCTGGAGGAAATTATGTAGGAAAATCTACCGCGTAGAAGGTATTGCACGAAGGACTATGGTGGCCGTCCATTCACATAGATGCTAAGGATTATTGCCAACATTTTGATGTATGTCAGAGGGTTGGTAAACCTAATAGAAGGGATGAGATTCCCCTAAGGCTAAAAGTAACCTTGCGAGTGTTCGAACAATGGGAAATATACTTTGTGGGACCAATTAACCCACCAAAAAAAAGGTTAGGAGAAAGGTTATCATTACTACGACATAATACTTAACAAGATGGGCAGAAGCAACACCAGTAAAATATTGTAGCACAGAGACAACAACACATTTTTTGTTTGAGAAAGTGATCACTAGATTTGGATGCCCAAGGATTTTTACGAGTGACCAAGGTACTCACTTTATCAACAATACTATCAAGACTATGACTGAGGAATTTGAAGTCTACCATAAGAAGAGTACACCATATCATCCTCAAGAAAATGGAATAATGGAAGCCTTTAATAAGATCCTAGAAGATGCCTTGACAAAGATCTGCAATGCTAATAGGGATGATTGGGACTTGAAGATACCAACAATATTATGGGCATACATGACTACATGCAAAAAATTGACAGGACATACACCATTCAGGTTAGTGTATGGACAAGAAGTAGTGGTGCCATTAGAATTCCTGGTACCTAGTATGCACGTCGCAACAATTACCAACATGACAGAATGAGGCACAATAAAAGAAAGGCTAAGTCAGTTGATGGAGATGGAAGAAGATAAGATTCTAGCAGGATTTCACCAAGAAGTATAGAAAGAAAGAGATAAATCTTGGCACGACAAACATATCAAGAGGAAGAGTTTCAAGGAGGGAGACCTAGTCTTGTATATGACAGTAAATTTCTTTAGCATCTAGGGAAATTCCAAATGCATTGGCTGGGACCATACAAAGTGAAGACTGTCACATATGGGGGATATGTACAATTGAAAGATCTAGGAGGCACATAAATGAAAGGAATGATGAATGGGAGTCAACTGAAGCTGCACAAGGACAATCTACCTCTTAGTACTTATAAATTTATTGCGCAGTAAGAAAATATGTACATAGTGTATTATAGTAGAATTTAAGAGAGATAAAGTGAGAAAAATAAATAAAAAGGATAAGAAGAAGAAAATGCATAAAAAGTAAAAAAGGGATAAAACTACAAACAGATCAATGGGCATGGAAGTTTTTGTTAGAATAGAACTGGTAGAATAAGCAATGTGTTGCAAGAAAACCAATTATTGAAAACACTGCTCGTAGGAGAGTAATTAACGGGTAGAAAGGAAAAAAGTGCAGGAAACACAACAAAAAGTGAAAACGTGACAACTATTAGTGCGACACAACTATCACTTCTCCATCCTGCTATAAAGTCGCAAAAAGGTGGGGAAACAACTCAGTGTATTATTTTCTAAAGAGTAGAACAGAAAACCAAACAACAAAGAAAGAGAGGGAGAATTTGTGATAGCACCTAGAGATTTAGAAGTCTGTAGTCTGGATTTCATCAATATGTCACCACCGAGATTTGGAGCGTCGAGTAGAACCAAATGAAACACACATAGTAGTACCCGGGTGCCACAAACTAGAACACACGAGATGCCAACATTTGTGGATGTGGATGAAATCCACACACTAGAGTATGAGCCAAGCATGATGCATGTAGAGGAGGAGAAAAACCTTGCACAAGATGTCGAGTAGCCGTAAGAGGACGTCGAAAGAAGGAAATCCGACGCGTCCAAGGGAAAAGGGATGCAACAAGAAGAACATGCCATGAGATTGACTCAACTGGGCCTAGAACCAAAAGAACAACAGAGAAAAGGGCGCCAGGATATACCATTAGTTGGGGTATTGTCACCACAAGGTAAAAAGAAGGAGCAAGCAAAAAGCAGTGTGTAGGGCGTACAATGCACACAAACAAAACTAACCGTAGTAATGTCGAAAATCCCCGAAGGTGTGAAGGTTGATGACGAAATGGTAGGAGGATTCGATGGCCTCAAATACTTCGACCATGACATGTCTGATGCAATAAAGTTCCCAGACTTAACAAAACAGAGGCCCCTGGAAGAAATTGATATGTTGGACTTGGCGTTGCCCAAGATTCCAACTAAAGCATTGTATTAATTACAAGTGAGTGTCACATAGGAGATTCAATCCCGAGAAAGGTTTGATGCGACAAACTTACAATTGGCACAGGAAGACAACACCTCACTGAAGGAGGCACTTAGCTAGGAAGGGCAGGAGAAAAACATGGCACAACAAAATGTGGACGAGATGGAGAACCAAATTCAAGCATTATTTCAATCCATCTTAGTCAACGAAGGAGTACAGGAAGCCTCATCGCAAGAGAAAATGAGAAAGATAGCATATACTCTGCAACAGTATAAAGAGAAGATCAAATAACTAGAGGAGCATGCAGTTCCCATGACTCCTCCAAAATTCATAGCGCAAAGAGAGCAGGATGCGACAACTTCTACAAAGAACGTCCTGCAAAACATATAAAGAATGACAGAGCTGTTGGACAAGAGTGCCCAGCTATGGAAACACCATTTAGAGGATGGGAGATTACAAGAGCTATAGGGAAAGGAGGAAAAAATGCATAAAACAATGGCATATGTCAAACAATGATCGAGGAATATGTCACTACCGGAGAAGATCAAGATGACCATGGAAATGAAGAATTTACAAGCCGAGAAGAAGGAAGTACAAGCGCAAAAGATGGCATGATAGGCTCAGTTGGAGCCCCTGCAAGAAAAGGTGGAGCAACTGGTCATCGAGATCGACGTGAAAAAGATGAACATAGAGTGCATAGTCTTGGAAGGGGGAGAACTGCTACAAAACCCAGTTACCACGCAGCTGGTGGAAAACATGGCCGAAAGGAGCAGTTAGGCTCAGGTGAAGTGCCATAGAATAACTAAAATTTATGACGCGATGGTGCAAGAAGTGACATATGTTGGATTAAGGTAGTGACTTGGGATGATTCACAATGTCAGTGTTGGGGACCTTTTCGGAGAAAAGGCTAATTTTTGAGAATAAAGTGCAAATAAGGAAAATACAGCTGGCAGGAAAAGCAACATGTGCAGAGGAAAGTGCATGCAAAGGAGGAAAGCATGCGAGGCGTGCATGTAAGAAGACCAAACCATGATAGGGTTAGGGTTTTGGTAAGAGGATGCAATGGCTGATAAGCCAAAACTAAGTATAAAGAGGTACCTAGGAGGTCTAGGTCGGGGTTGTTTCGAATAGTTGGATAGGGTTCAATGTGATTGTAATTCCAGAATGTAAGAATGACTGTAAAATCCGAGGTTTTTTTGTAAGTTGTTGAGATGAAGAAAAAAAATAAGGTATATCTTGAGGGTTAGATCACAAGATGAGGAGCCTGGTGTGATCTAGTCCTCTCCATTAAAGATCTTGATCCAACTGAGGGAGAATTGTAATGCACGTGTACCATAGATGAAAAAACAATAATAAAATATCCCAAGAGCCAGATCTTTGTGCACGTAGCCCAGGAGGGGGTGAACAATGATAGATTATGTGTTATGTGAATGATTCATTACTGTATGTTTGTTGTTAATGATTAAATATTAGATGAATGTTTGTTGAAATAACTAGATCTGATTTTTTTACATGCATGAAAAAGAATGACAGAGTACTTAACATAGATGGATGTTATAGTAAATAAATAAAGATCACAAGGTTCAATTCCAGATCCCCACTCATTCCTAGGTTGCAAGCACCTGAGCGTTGCAACCACCCATAGAACTATCTCAGGTGAGACTGCATAGTGCACTCCGTGTATTGCGTTGCCTTCTAGTTTTCCAGGGCAGAAAATAGTTTTAGAGGTTTTTGTTGGAAACCATAGTAGATCTGAGCTTGGGTCAGCCCGAGAATGGTAGCAAGAGAGAAGTAACCAACACCAAGTAGCGAAGTGACTCCTCAAATGGATTTATCTTGAAATCTAATAGAAAACTTGATTCACCATAACAAATCTTTAATTCACTAAGAAGATAACCAAGAAATAGAAAGCTCCAAGAATTGACACCAAAACCTTAAAAGGAAGACTTTCTATTAATTGTAGTCACAAATGATCCAACAATTCACAACAATTTGGAATGAGAAGGGATGATTTATTTATAGAGGAGGATTCTACATTCTTCTCATTCTTTATTAATTCTTTTCCCTAAAATTCACCTAGGAGACTAACAAAGAAGAATTGTCATCCAAAAAAACAAGGATACTAAGTCAATACATAATCAAATGATGACACATGTACATAAAACCCTCATGAAAGGGGAAGATCCCATAAAGAATGGGGCTAATTTTCTCTCCTATCCCAACGTTCTAAGGAAATAATCACGTGGAGGCCTCAAAACATGGTGAAGTAAACTCCCAAGCAATAAAATATCCAACGTTCCTCTCCTCCAAGTGGAACAACCTCATGAAAATGTTGAGAAGGACCTAAAAAATGGATGGCCTCCTCATAATGTGCACATTGAATCCTCAAAAGGAGTCTCCAAGGTATGACCAAGTCCTCAAATCAAGAAAAGATGCTCTACAAGGCAAGAAAGGCGCCTCTCTGTTGTAGCCAAGACAATAACCCCCCTATTATTTTATGATTGCTTCATTAAATAATGGGGACCCTTCAAATTTTTGTTTGTTTTTTTTCTGTATTTTAATGATTTTACTCATTTGGTTTTGATTTTGGCTTGTTTGTTAAGAGTTTCTTTTCATTCTTTATATTTTGTATGATAAATGTTTTAGATATCTTTTTAAGTTTTTCATGATTCACTTCAATGATTTTATTTTTCCTTATTAATTTAATCCAATTTGATTTCTAAGTTCAAATTTGCAAAATGTTTAATTTCATGAAGGAAAGTTTTTTTTTTTTTATCTAATCCATATCTGATTGACCAACTATTGGATTAATCATGTTGGATTCTAGATAACTTAATCTCAAAGTAACATGCATCTAGACCCGAGAGACAATTTAGTGTTGCACATTGGAACACCCCAGATACCTGATATCATGCATCCCCAATCATATCTAGATTCCATATATCTGGAATGATCACTCATGAGAATTATGTTAGTACAACAGATGCCCAGATATTAGATAACAATTTTCCATAGAAATCTGTATTTAGATCTGAGAGGTAGGGAAGCCTAGGGTTATTTGAGTCTCCTAGACCCCAGATACCCGATATCATTCATTCACAATTGTACTAGGTCCAGGAGCCTATAGATGAATGCTACTTTGAAACCCTGGATGCTAAAAATATCCATACATTGGATATAAATCTAACATCCAGGATAAGGTTAGTTAAGATCCTCTCGAATCACCCAGATATCCGGAAACCCAAATGTCTAAATCCCTGTGATGTGTTGTAACATACCCAACCACCCATAGGTCGGGGTACGCTACCTTCAAGCCCGCCGTTGGACTTCTTTTTCATACGATACATTTTTAAAACTTAAGGATGCATAAAAGAAAAGACTTTAACGACATGCATAGCAGTAGTCAGCAAGAATGCATAGTCTAAAGATTCAATTAAACGATAATTAAATATACAATGGAAATACATTCATATACATGCAATTGATACCATAACATAGAGCACTTATCTTTATGAAAGATGGACACCAACTGGCTGCAGACCAAGGACGTTCCACCCAACTGTAGAAACTACTGTTCCAAAACTCAACAACAGTGTCACCCCCGAGCCAGGGCTAAGAATCCACAAGGATGGTTCCAGAGTGTTACTTGGCTTCTCAAACCAGACAACACCCAAGATCTCACAGGCTTCCCAGCTCTCACAACAATCCAAGTACCCATCTCTCTTCTACCCAACTTGCACCACCCGAGAGAACGAACCTCCAACCTCCTCTTCCACGTAGTCCCTCAAGCCCCCTCTCTTGTGGAATAATAGCCCCCTATAACTCTAGTCCTTGTCCGTCTAGCAAACAACCATGCATTTATTATTAATAATGATAAAAAAATTACATGTCTTGGGCACACTGTCCTTTTAATAATTGTTTGGGCACTTTGGCCTCTCAACATTGTAAAAATACATTATTTAAAATGGGGGTTCAAAACCTAGGGTGTTACATCCCCTCCATCTTATTTTGGCACTGTCCTCAGTGCATATACAAAATAGAGATCAAAATCTCAAATTTATTCAAAAAGTTGCGGGTACTCTGCCCGCATGGCATCTTCATGCTCCCAGGTAGCATCTTCAGGACCGTACCAGGTCCACTGAAATTTTACCAGCTCTATAACTCGATTCTAGAGCATTTTGAATTTTCTGTCCAATACCTGCACTGGCTGAACCTGAAAATCTCCCTCTGTCTCTACCTGAATTAGATGCCAATCAATAACATGGTTAGGACCATGTACATATTTCTTTAGTAAAGAGACATGAAATACATTATGCACATTCATGGAAGCATAAAATGCAAGCATGTATGCAATTGACCCTATTTTGTCCAATATTTCAAATGGACCACAAAAGTTGGCTGCCAACTTTGTACAACTACCCAATTTCAAAGAGCTTTTCTTGGGCTTCACTTTCAAAAGTAAATGATCCCCTACTTTAAATTCTCTAGTTGTCATGTTGTTGTCTGCATAAACTTTCTTTCTATCTTGAGATGCCTTTAAATTCTGCTTGATCTTGACCGCCTGGTCTTCCATTTCCTTGAGCAACTTCGACCCAAGTACCACTTTGTCTGCTGGGTTGTCCCAACTTACTAGAGTATCGCATTTCCTACTGTACAAGGCTTCAAATGGGCTCATTCTCAATGAAGCTTGATACCCATTATTATATGGAAACTCAACCAAGTGTAAGCAATCTTCCCACTTAGATGGTTTATGCATCACATACATTCTCAACATGTCTTCAATTATTCGATTGACTCTCTTTGTTTTCCCATTTGTCTAGGGATGATATGCGGTACTAAAGTTTAGATTTGTGCCAAATCCTTTAAACAATCCCCTCCAGAAATTGGAGGTAAACTTTGTATCTCTATCAGAGACAATTGTCCTAGGTATCCCATGCAACCTAGCAATTTCCTTCGTGAAAATTTCTGCAATATTAGCCGCTATATGTGTTGTCTTCATAGGCACAAAATGAGTAACCTTTGTTAATTTGTCAACTACCACCATGATCGAATCATGTTTCTTATTCGTTCTGGGTAACCCTGTGATGAAATCCATGGTGATCACTTTCTATTTATTCTCTGGGATTGGCAATGGCTACAACAAACCCATTGGGTGCCTATGCTCAGCCTTCACCTTCTGACATTCCATACATCGAACGATGTAATCAACAACATCCTTCTTCATTCCCGACCAAAAGAAATGGCTTCTTATTGCTGCAATTGTTTTCTGGTAACTTGGATGTACAATATAAGGGACATCATGCATTTCCTTCAGTACCAAATTCCTTGGTTCTCCAGAACTAGGAACATAGATTCTATTTTTATGCATGAGTAATACGTCTTCCTTTATCTCATACTCCTTTATTTTCTGTTGTACATCTCCTTGCTGCAAGTTTTCTTTTACCTGCAAGTAATGCTAGTCTGTAACAAGACCATCTAAAATTATTCTCTTCAAGTCTGACTGATTCATACTGACAGAAGTAGCATGCATGAGATGCACTCTTCTACTAAGTGCATCGACAACTTTATTCTCCTTTCCCTTGATATGCTTGATATCGAAGTCATATTCACTTAAAAATTCCAGCCATCTTGTTTGCCTGACATTCAAGGTCTGTTGTTCAAAAAGATACTTCAGGCCAATGTGGTCTGTCCTTAATTCAAATTTCTTCCCCATGAGATAATGCCTCCACATCCTCAAGGCATGAACAATGGTAGCAAGTTCCAAGTCATGTGTGGCATAGTTCCTCTCATGTTCCTTAAGCTTTCTGGACTCATATCCAATGAAATGTCCATTTTGCATGGGGAATCTCCCAAGTCCTTCCTTACATGCGTTTGTACATACCACAAAACTTTCATTTGGGTCAACAATCTTTAACACAGGTGCACTAGTAAGTAATTCCTTCAACGGATTAAAATTATTTTCACACTTGAGTGTCCATTCAAATTTAGTTCCCTTCTTTTGCAAATAAGTGATGGCATGAGCAATCTTAGAGAATCCTACTATGAACCTTCTGTAGTAGCCAAATAATCCCATAAAAGATCTGACATCTGACACATTTCTAGGTGTTGGCCATCCTCTAATGGATTCGATCTTCTCTGGATCTACTGCTATGCCCTTCTCTGAAATAATGTTTCCTAAATAATGGATCTACTTTTGATAAAAAGAACACTTACTCAACTTGGAATACAACTAATTTTCTCTCAGTACTTGCAATACTAGTCTTAAGTGATGTTCATGCTCCTCTCCAGACTTAGAATAGATAAGTATGTCATCCAGGAATACTATGACAAACTTATCCAAATAATTCCTGAATATGCCATTCATTAAGCACATGAAGACAACTAGTGCATTGGTCAGTCCAAATGGCACCACTACAAATTCATAATGCCCATACCTGGTCCTACATGCTGTCTTATGAATGTCTTCTTCCTTGATTCTTACTTGATGGTATCCTGCCCTTAGGTCAATCTTTGAGAATATCTTTTCTCCTCTTAGGTGATCAAAGAGGTCATCAATTAGGGGTAGAGGATACTTGTTCTTTATAGTGTACTTGTTCAGCTGTTGGAAGTCAATACACAACCTCATGGTTCCATCCTTCTTTTTGACAAAAAGTATTGGTGCTCCCCAAGGTGAAACACTTGGACATATGTACCCTTTCTTCAAAAATTCCTCCAACTGCATTTGTAATTCTTTTAACTTTGGTGTGCTCATTCTGTAAGGTGTTTTTGACACCGGGGAAGCTCCTGGCACTAAATCAATTGAGAAATCTATCTCCCTTCTTGGTGGAAATCTGGGTATTTCTTGGAATACATCTTCAAATTCCTGTAGTACCGAGAAATCTTCGAGGCTTGGCCCCTTTGTATTATCTGGCTCTTCCACATGAGTTGCATACAATTGACATCCCTTCCTAAAACATATTTTTAGCTGTAAGGATGAAATATCCCTTATAGAGATGGGTCTTGGAACTCCTTTCACAATGCTCTGTTTTCCATTTCCATCTAGACATGTAAATGTCTTGTTATGACAATCTAGGACAACATGATGTTTGTCCAACCAATACATTCCAATCAGAATATCATAAGACCCCAATGGTATGATATTTAGATCAATACTAGTATTCACGCCATTAAGACTTATGGAACAACTTCTGACCATATCATGGATTTTTCTTTTGGTCCCAGTGGCTAACTGAACCAAACTTGCTTTTCCAAGTTTACTTTTCTCCAAATGTAATCTATCCACTATCTTAGCATCAATGTAGCAATGAATTTCTCCTTTTTAGCACTAGAAGTCACATTCATATTGCGTTGAAGGTAAGCCTAGTACCCATCAGTTTATATGTCACAGGTAATTGAGTTTTGAGTGGTCAAATGGAGAAAACTCAATAATAATAGCATTCTAAATCAGAAATTTGGACTAGCATGGACCAGACATTGAGGTCTTGAATAAACTTCAGACAATAAGTTGGAGTAAGGGTGAGTAGGAGGAATATTTAGTGAGAAAGGTGTAGAGGTCTGCTATGAACATAAGACTTAAACACAAGGTCCTCTTGGATTCAAATTTCAAGGAAGCTGAAAGAGATCATAATAGTACTATAGTCAAACATTTATCATAATATAGTTACAACAATCCATGTTAATCAATCAAACATCAACTCTCTCAGTTTCAGAGGCAAATATGATGGAGTAAGAAAGTTGACTTAGATTAATCAAAATGTCTCAAAAACAAATACATAACTAGAGAACCAGTTGTTCTCAATCCAAATATTACAATAGTAGGGAGCCTAGCTCAACCATTCGACCTTAAAAAAATATTAAAACTGCCTATATATACTAAAATGTTGCAACCACCAGGAATGTGATCAGATCATTTCCTTCAAAGTCTTCAGTTGGCACCCACTCTGCCAGGTCCAAGCATAGTTACGTTCTTTACAGGAAAAATTGCCCATAAGGAAGCTTTAGATCGTAAGTGCGCCTTCATGGCTGCTCTCTGCAATGTTTTCCATTTATGGGATGAGGCGAGGTCTCAACTGCTGCCCACAATATTCAATAATTGTCTTCATTGGCATTAGGACTGGGCCTGACACCCATAATTGTTCTCGGACAATGCCAATGACTTCTGCGAGTCCATCCCGATGCCTCGAGGCCATGAATGGTCTTTGTCTGTGACCAATACGAGCTTGGCAGGTGGAAATCTGATAGTGTATGCGCACGGGTGATGTGGAGTGAGGTGCTTGGAGAAGACTCGCATGGCCCAACGAGTGAGCGACGACCATGTGGAAGGAAGCAATTGGGGGGAGCAGAGGTTGGGATGAGGTTGCGGTAGCAAGGGAAAGACAGAGGTGGCAGAGGAACGAGGGAGGTGTGATAGGCGGGGAGGAGGTGACGTGTAAGGGAGATTGGAATGTGAGTGGGATAGGTGCCGGGAGGTGAGAGGAGGTATCGGGAAGGGAGATGCAATAGGTGGAGAGAGGTTTCTTGAGCTACTTAGGCCTCTAATCTTTTCGTTTTCCCTATGGAAGTCATGGGCATAATGCCACATGATTTACACCATAATGCAATTGAAGTTAAACCTCAATTTTTGTTTGATTTTTAAGAAACAGTCTGCAGATCCTTGTGTTAACATATAGGCTCCATGGGGGAGAGAGACCTCCTTGTGAGGATCTAAGAACTCCTTTTTTAGTTTTAGTGCCTTAGTATTGGGCTGTGGAGTCACTTATAAAAACCAAAAACAAAAGAAAAATGATATTTACAGTGACATGGGAAGCTACTCATGGCTTAAGTAAAAAACTTCTTCAGAAAATGCCCATTTATAGG
Organism: Picea engelmannii; assembly: GCA_009831015.1. Classification (NCBI taxonomy): domain Eukaryota; kingdom Viridiplantae; phylum Streptophyta; class Pinopsida; order Pinales; family Pinaceae; genus Picea; species Picea engelmannii. The sequence goes on along the minus strand of ML778657.1, from coordinate 2,205,719 downwards.
GCTACCAAAAACTTCAGTATCCTCCAAATCCTGCAACTTATAAGTGTTATTTGGAAAAACCTCAGAAATTTTGAAGGGGCCGATCCATAAGGCCTCAAATTTACTGTGCTGGCCTTTATCTTGTTTAGGTGCATCCCACTTGAGTACTAGATCTCCCAGCTGGAAATCCTTTTTGTTTACCTTCTTGTCAAAGGCCTGCTTGATCTTCTATTGATGGTCATGTGCTTTGTCCAGTAGTTTCTCGCTAGTATGTTGCACTTCTACCAGCTGTTGTATTCTTCTAATCATATCATTTGGTTCTCCCTGGTAGTCTTGGAAGAATTTTTCCACAGGCAAGGCGAGTTGAGAAGGAAAGATGGCCTCAAATCCATATACAAGATGGAAAGGAGAGACACCAAGATATCTCTTTTTTGTCACTCGGTCAACCCGTAGAGAAAATTTAGGCTTTGAATCCCATTCTTTCTTATTGTCCTCTAACAGTCTTTTGATGATCTTAATAAGGCTCTTGTTAGAGGACTCTTCCAGTCCATTCCCTTGGGAGTAGTAAGGAGTAGAGTGAATCAATGTGATTCCAAAATGTTCACAAAACTTAATCAGTGGTTTAGCCTTAAAAGATGAAGCATTATCAGAGACAATTCTGTTTGGACAACCAAATCTTGCCACAACATCCTCAAGAAAACCAATGATTACTTTGTGGGAAGCATTTCTTGTGGGGATAGCTTCTATCCACTTAGTAAAGTAGTCTGTGGCAGTCAAGATCCACCTACGCTGAGCACTTGAAGCAGGATGAATTTCCCCAATAAAATCTAGGCCCCACTGCTGAAAGGGTCCTGAAGCTACCACAGGATTTAATGGCAAAGACTTGAGCTGTTGAAGCTACCACAGGATTTAATGGCAAAGACTTGAGCTGTTGCTTTCCAAAGAATTTTTGACACTTTACACAAGACCTGATATTTACATAGACATTAGTGAAGAGACTAGGCCAAAAATACCCATCCCTGAGAATATTGTAGGCCGTGGTTCTCCAGAAGTGATGCCCCCCACACAAACTGTCATGAAAATCATACATAATCCTTTGGGCATCCTGTGGGTATAGACATCTCAAAAGCACTCCGAAAGGGTCTTTCCAATATAAAACTTTATAAATCAGACAATATTTAATTTATCTGAGCTTCAAATATCTTACCTTGCTCTTTCCCATGCCATCAGGAGGCTGTAACTTCTGTAGAAAAAATATAATGTCTTTGTACCAAGTGCATCCTGGGAACGGGGGTGTGACTTTAGGATCTTCATTATAGAACTTAGCTTGCTAATCCTCTGAACAACTGTTGATCAAATTGAACCCCAAGGATTTATAATTAGATTCAACCAGCAACCTAGCTAAACCTTGACCTTTAACCAATTTGGTAGGCTTTATTTCAAGATCAAATTCAAGGATTTTGGCAATCCACTTGCTCCTTCTTCCGTCTATGTCCGGATGAATGAGGATCTCCTTCATAGAAGCTGAAGGGACATATGTAATGACTTTTGAATGTAGCACATAAACTATGAAAGATTTGAGAGCTTTAACCAAAGCATAGGCCTGTTTTTCCATGATGTCATACTTTATTTCAACATCTCACAGTGCCCTACTGAAAAAGGAAATGGGCTGCTCTAACCCCTCAGTGCTTTTCTGCAATAAAACAACTGCTACTGTGTTAAATGAAGAAAAAGAAAAAATCAAAAACTCCTTAGAGTAGTCAGGAATGATGAGCACATGTGCTTCAGTCAAGGCCTTATTTATTTTGTCAAAAGAGTTACGAGATTCAATGGTCCATTTGATTTCATTTCCTTTCCTCAACATGGATGTGGTAAAATTTACGAACTCAGAAAAATTTGAAACAACCCTTCTCAGAAAATTAATTTTCCCCAAAAAATACTGAAGTTCTTTCTTGGATCTATGGAGCGACAAATCTTGGATAGCTTCTACCCTGCTTGGATCAATATTTACCCCCTCAGCTGACACAATGTGCCCCAACAATTTCCCCTCTTTCATGGAAAATAATGACTTCTTGGGATTTAAAGAGAGACCAAATTTTCTGCATTTCAAGAAGACTCTTTTCAGATGATCATAATGTTCTTTATTATATTGTGAGAACACTATTATGTCATCCAAATAAATTACCACAAACTTGTCCTTTTCTCCAATAAAATCTATGTCCATGGCTCACTGAAAGGTTTCTCCTGTGTTCATCAATCCAAAGGGCATCTTAGCGTACATGAATGTACCCCAAGGAGTGGTGAAGGCTGTCTTTTCTCTATCTTTAGTTAAGACAGAGACTTGATTGTAGCCAGAAAATCCATCAAACATAGATATCCTGGATTCCCCTGTCCCCCTTTGTAATATGTGTTCCATCTTGGGCAAGGGGTAGTTATATTTTTTAGAGCTTTTGTTCAGATTTCAGAAATCCACACAAAGTCTGATTTCTCCATTCTTCTTTCTTACTGGGACCAAGTTGGCCACCCATTCAGAGTACCCCAAAGGAATGATAATATGGGCATCCAAAATATTTTTAACCTCCTTCTCCATAATGGGCAACAACATAGGATTTATTTGTCTCAACTTCTGCCTAAATGGCTTGGACTCTTCCTTCAATGGGATATTTTGCTCAATGATACTTGTGTCATATGTCTTGAGATATTCATATGTACAAACAAACACATCAACAAACTCCTTTAACAACCCAACATATTCAACCCTTTTCTCTCTTGAGAAGCTGCTTGACAACTTGACAAATTTGGGATCCTTCTCTATACCAATATTGTACTCAGATACTTCAACATCATCAACTGAACCTCTAAACTTTACTGCCACATCGTTCCCATCAAACAATATTTCTAAAGGAACTAGTCCCTTCAGAATGTGGTTGCTAGGCAGCTGAACAATATGGTGATTAACAATTTTATTTAAAAATACATCAACATGAGGGCTACTTTTAGAATCATGATCCTGATCAATATATAATGCAAAGAACTCATCAATAGACTCAAGAAACTTTTTTATTTCATTATCATCCTCAAACACCTTCCAATGCTTGATATTGTCAGGTATGAAGGGTCTATATTTCACCCCTATATCATACTTGAGTTTAGGTGGCAATGGGACTCTGAAATGGCTTGCTGAAACAACCAAAGAATCAATTATGGTATTCTCCTCTCTTGAAATAAATGAAATGTTGAAAGCTAGGAAGAAACTGTCAACTAGGTCCCATAATTCATCTCTGTAAGTCTTCAGCCTAGGGTGCTTGGCTTGATAAATATTTTTTATCTGATGAACAATTAGTTTTGCATCCCCGAATATTGATATCTCTTCAATCCCCATGTATTTTGCAGCCCTTAAACCCAAAACAAGAGCTTCATACTCTGCCACATTATTTGTAGCTTCAAATTCTAGCTTGTAGGAAAAAGGTATAGTCTCTTGACAAGGTGAAACAAAGACCACTCCAACACCAACACCTTCCTTAGAAGAGGCTCCATCAAAGAACATCTTCCAAATAGAGGTAGTTGGAGGAGGGATTTCACAAAGAGTAATGGATTGTTTTCTGATTTCAAGAGGAGGTTCAGGAGTATTAGTGAGCTGCAATAGGATGGATTCCAAATCAGTGTCAATCGAAAAAATAGGATGGTTGGTGGGGTCTGTTTCATCACTAATGATGTAGGCCAACTAAGATTCCCTGTAAAGTCTTCTATGCTCACCTCCAAACATAGGAATGGTGGCATATGTGAGGTCCATCTACTGTTAAGAACCAAACATCAATATAGCATATAAAAACCTCAGGAAAAGTACTCAACGCCTTGAAAAAGAGATAATTTCAGATAATAAGCCTCTTCGAGGGGGCAACCTCCTTTTACCCCACTTAAATGTTCAAGTACAAGA
>ML778657.1:2149865-2197288 GCA_009831015.1 Picea engelmannii | reverse complement strand
AATGCCTCAATGACTCATTTCAGGATGATTCCATAACCCTATCTTGTACAGGCTGTATCTCCGAAAGTATAAGGCCTCAGGAGCTGAATTTTGAACCCAACGTACCTTGATCCGTCTTATAAATACCCTCCAAGTGGTTCCTTTTGAAACATTGTAGAAAAAAAGTTATAGCGAAAATTCCACGGTGTCTCAGATGTAGCAGCGAAACCCCAAGACCTTGAGCTTTGATACCATATGTTAAGAACCAAACATCATTATAGCATATAAAAACCTCAGGAAAAGTACTCAACACCTTGAAAAAGAGATAATTTCAGATAATAAGCCTCTTCAAGGGGGAAACCTCCTTTTACCCCACTTAAATGTTCAAGTACAAGATGATTCAAAATGAAAATGTCTCCTTGGTATATATAGGAGACTAGGAGGTATAATTAAAGAATGGCCTAAAGCCGACATAATTAAAATAACATTACTAATCTAAATTACAACTAATGGTCTAAAGCCGACATAAATAAAATAGCATTACTAATATAATATGCCCCAATTAAGGGGTAATGAGCCAACATTAGGGCTTAACATCTACAAATTTCCCTGAAGTTTTTTTAGCCAAGATCTTGACAATAACATATCAAACTTGGGGGGAACATCAACCACTACAATGTCCATGACCAAACTTTTCATGGGAAATTGAAACAAGGTCATAACCAGATCTTTGATGACCCCGAGACACTTTAATTTCCTAGAGTCAAAAGAATATAAGTCATGGTAGGATTTTGTGATTTCTAATCCAAGTTCAACCATGATTGATTTGGGCATGAGATTATGAGATTCCCCTGAGTCCATCAAATAATTATGCAACACCTTATCATGTATGTTTAGTGATATATAGAAGGGAGGGGATGAATCATCTATATATTATATCAAAGGACCTAAGATGACTGCTGGCTTTTCATCTTGAAGATTAACTGAGTTAGTGGTATTTCAGTAGGAATCAAACAACAACATTTTGGAAAGATAATTTTTCACTTCAATTTTTATGAGTTCCGAAAATGGCACAGGGATTTTGATTTTTTGGATCTCATTTTTATAACTGAAGGAAGGTGGATATTTCAGAATCTCCTTGACTTGTGGGATAAGATCCTCAACCAAAACTGGGGGGCTTTGAGCAAATTTCTCTTTGCTGCCAACTGTCACAACCTTGGCAGATTTTTCTGTTTTTGTGGGCTGATCAGAAGCATTAGTATTTTCCCCTTTCTTTTTAGATCTCAGATCATATCTACTAGGATTCTCTTTTGCCTTCTCTCCCTTAATTAATTTATTTGATTATCCATTAAGGACTTCCCATATGTAGATTGGGTTAAGTGAGTGGATGGAGGGGTGTCACCCAAGAAATGGATATCAGGATCATCTTCTTCATCTTCTCCTTCCTTGTCAACCAAAAGGTTGTTTTGTAAGGGAGTTTGGATCTTTTGGTCATCCCTTTCTCTGTTTTTGGGATCTCTTGTATTCAAATTTCAAGGAAGCTGAAAGAGATCATAACAGTAATATAATCAAACATTTATCACAATATGGTTACAACAATCCATGTGAATCAATCAAACCTGAAATCTCTCAGTATCAGAGGAAAATAAGATGGAGTAAGCAAGCCGACTTAGATTAATCAAAATGTCTCAAAAACAAATACATAACAAGAGAACTAGTTGTTCTCAATCAAAATATTACAATGGTAGGGAGACTAGCTCAACCATTCGACCTTAAAAAAATATCAAAACTACCTATATATACTAAAATGATGCAACCAACAGGAATGTGATCAGATCACTGCCTTCAAAGCCTTCACTCGGTGCCCACTCTATCAGGTTTTTCTTAATATGCCTTCAAAGAATTCTTCCATTTCCTCAATACGCATCCTGAGCTGATGTGCTTAAGCCCCTTAATTATGCAAAATGTGTAAGCGACCATTTTGTTAGAATTACACATATGATAAACAAAATTGCCAAACCATGCTACAGGTCTCTCTTTTTTTTTTCATGGATATCATATCCCCATTCTCCGAAAATAACAGTGTCATGTTATCCTTGGCCGACAAAGAATCTCATCATGCACAGGTGCTTCCTTCAAACCAACTTCCCAGGTGACCACGGCTAGAAACCACGGCTAAATCATTCCTTAGAACTTTTCTATCTCGAAGACAAACAATTCGACCCTTAACCCTCCTTCCTTCAGCTCTCAATCTGCATACGACCACGACCATGACCCTGCACTTAGCTGAAAAAGCGCTTGCCCAGAGCTTCAGGAATTCAAAACTTTTAGCCAGGACCAGATCAATGGTCCTTGTCCTCTTTCATGGTCAATGATTGAGATCCACTTCGGGGCTCTGCGCTTCGGGAGTCTCGAATTTCCTCGCTTGCCTCCTCCCATAACGCTTTTACCCAGAGTTCATGATCTGTCGACGGGTGTCCTCCCATAGATCAACGACTGTGAATCGCTTCGGCTCTTCGGGCTTTAGAAGTTTCAAAATTTCCTCCTGCACTTTCTCTCGGAGTGCCTAGTCTCCAGACTGCACGATATGTCGCCATGTGGTGAAATACTGGAAGCGGACATGTGGCCCAATCAGGCTGGTGACATGTGTCACGTTCTAACTGACTCTTCAATACTCCAAATGCTCAAAACTTACTGACACGTGGCACACATTCCATGTGTCCATGTCATCCAAGGTGACGTCCGCAAGCCACGTCACTTCGGAAATTCCGGTGTCCACATCACTTCCTAGTGACATCATCGTGCCCCATCACTTCGGCTCCTCGGGCTTTAGGACTTCGGTTTCCATACTAGCACACTTTCAATTCTCTGAAATATGAATTTCTGAATGGGCCAATCTGTCACCGTGTGTCCTCCTGGATCAGATGACTAAGACTCACTTACGGTATTCACTCGGAGTCCACAGATCTGCACCGCGTGTCCTCCTTAATCTGACGGTTGAGGCTTACTTCGGGTCTTCGGACTTCAAAAATCTCAATTTTCAAAACTTATCTGGCCCCATTGGATTTTATTTGAAGCCATGGATTTGGTGCCATGTGGCTCTCGACAGATCAATGGCTGAGATCCTTTCGGGTCTTCGGGTTTCAAAAATCTCAAATTTCAAAACCACCTCGAAGCACACGAGATTCTACCACATGTCCTTTTGAATCGGATGATTGAGGCTTACTTCGAGTATTCACCTAAACTACACATATTTATGCCATGTCTCTTCTGGATCAGATGACCCAGACTCACCTCAGACGATATGATGCTTGAGATTTACACTGGACGATCCGACGCTTGAGATCTATTTTGGATGATGGGATGATCGTGATTTACTTCGCCTATCTGGCTCTCTGGGCTTCGGGAGTTTCAAATCTCAACTGAAAACCTCTTGAACAGATTTCTCTGTAGTTACTGATCTACTAACATGTACCCCTTGGTGATCGACGATCAAGATCTACTTCGGTTATATGAAGCTTCGATGTTCGAGCGCTAACATGTCACATCACTACATGCCTTTCAATTTGCGGGGGCACGCATCGATGGTTTGGAGTAATCCTCTTTTTTCCCCGCAATTCTCTTGATGTTGACACGTAACCCCTTGGGAAAACCGTGGTTTGGATTGCGGGACCTCCTTGGGAAATTATCTCCCATGCAACTTGGTTCCCCGTAGGGTCTCCTATCCGTTGATCTCCCTCTCCCATGGGATTCGACGGTTGTGACCTTAACCCTTGCTTCCTTTTCATCGGACGACCCCTGTTCACCTGTCCTCCAATCCAAGGATTCTGTATCTCTCCTGATCCTACAGTGGTGATCACTCTCGAATTCGAAGGGGATGGTCACGATCCTTCGAACCCCTTACATGGGTATCTGACATTCTATCCCCTACATAGATTCTGCAATGCCATTCCTCTTGATATTTTCAACTCCACGGTCAGAGTTCGATCTCGACCCCAAGACTCTGGCCAATAGAGCCGACCCAATGTTTCAACCAGAAGCTCTGATACCAAACTATAACATACCCAACAACTGACAGGCTGGGGTACGCTACCTTCAAGCCCGCCCTTGGACTTCTTTTTCATATGATACATTTTTAAAACTTAAGGATGCATAAAAGAAAAGACTTTAACAACATACACAACAGTAGTCAGCAAACATGCATAGTCTAAAGATTCAATTAAACGATAGTTAAATATATAGTGGAAATACATTCATATACATGCAATTGATACCATAACATAGAGCACTTATCTTTATGAAAGATGACACCAACTGGCTGCAGACCAAGGACGTTCCACCCAACCATATATACTACTATTCCAAAACTCAACAACAACGTCACCCCCGAGCCAGGGCTATGAATCCACAAGGACGGTTCTAAAGTGTTACTTGGCTTCCCAAACCAGTCAGCACCCAATCTCTCATAGGCTTCCCATCTCTCACAACAATCCAAGTACCCAACTCTCTTCTACCCAGCTTGCACCACCGGAGAGAACGAACCTCCACCCTTCTCTGCCACGTAGTCCCTTAGGAAATCCTTCTCCTTATTCGGGCTCCAACGCAACTGATCCAGAATATCAATGCTAGAACTATCAAGACTCACAGCTGCGAGTAACGCTGGACATAGGCCAACACATCTGAGACATGCAGGCCTCAATCATGACTGGATCACACCAACGACCACTACAACCAACTATCTCGTGGCTAATTCTTCGGTAGTTTGGTTCCCTTTCCCAATCCAAGACGCAAAGGAGGAGGATGGATCAATGAATGGGTAAATGGGTGCATGAAATTGCATGAGGGAGAATGAATTATCGTACAGGGAATCAATGAACAAGCCATCAGTCCAACCCCCCCATTAGAACAGAAGCGGGTTTAAGTAAGATCGTGGGGAAATCAAGAACCTCCTGGCCTTCCCCAAGAAGCTCTCGTAACTGATCCCCTCCCTTAGGCAAAAAGGGTAATTAACATAGGAATAAACACTTAGCCCCTCAAGCCCCCTCTCTTGTGGAATCATATCCCCCTATAACTCTAGTCCTTGTTCGTCTAGCAGCCAACCATGCATTTATTATTAATAATGATAAAAACATTACACGTCTTGGGCACACTGGCCTTTTAATAATTGTTTGGGCACTCTGGCCTCTCAACATTGTAACAATACATTATTTAAAATGGGGGTTCAAAACCTGGGGTGTTACATGTGCTTGGATTCTTTTCTATGCCAACTTCTAGTTATACACCATGTTAGATTTAAATCGATCATGCTATAAAAAATAGACCTACATGGAACCTAAGTTATTTTATGTGTCATTCACTATCAACTGACGTGTCTTGGATGATGCCTCATCAAAGTCTTGATTATTCATCATGACCTCCAGATTTCGGATTTTCATATATGTATATGGTATACGATTAGCACTAAAATAATATTCAATATACTTTGGGCTATACTGTATGTTTTCACATGCACAAACTTCAATGGTTAAAGAAACACTTATACATATTTTATTGCAAATCCACCCGACCAATGTGGTATTAATGTTTTCAGCTATGCAATGATGAAACAATCAATCACCTGTCAAAAAACAATTCACATTCTTCGTAGTCAAGATTGAATTAAATTCTATATTTCCAGAAATCAAATTAGATTGAGTAACAATGGAAAGGATAAATCATTGAATCAAATTATTTGTTTTACAATAAGTTTTAAATAAATTTACTTTGAATGCATTTGATATATTTTATTTATGGTATGCACATTGATTTCTCTGATTGTGTTTTTTTTTTATAGGTTTATAGGAAACAAGAATAATCCTGATGACTAGGATGGTGTGCAGAACAAGAGGATTAAGGAAGAAGTGGATAAATAAAGTAAAATGAATTCCTCAAATTAGAAAACACAAAACTTGTGTCAACATAATTGGTTAGGAGTACTAATTATAAGAATTTTCCAACAATTTAAGAGTTTAAAAATCGAGATTGTTGTAACTAAAAGTCTCTATAAATCAGATGTATGTAATAGGAAATTAGTTTAAGTAGAGGTTTTTTTGATAGTATTGGGGCTGAAAAAACTTGGTATTGAACTTGTATAATTTCTTATCGGTTTTAATAGTAAGGAGAAGGTCATATATCTGTTTCAGATATCTCTTGTACATGTAAGATTGTTCATTTAATATTTCTGTAAGTTGAGATTTTTGCATGTTCTTTCCTTTCATGAAATTATTTTCATGAATTGGTGATTTCAATGATAGATATTTATTGGATAGATAGATACTTATATCCCGTTTTCTGAATAACCATTTATTCATAAAATTGAAATGAATGTATCTGCACACAAACCGTTATTGAATCCTATGAACTATTTCCTTAGATTGAATAATTAATTTCTCTTCTTGTATCTGATTAAAATAAATTTTCTCCTAGTTATCTAGGATTTATATTAGTTAGATATAGTATTAATTAAAGTTATTATATATATATTTTCAGATTAAATACTTTAAGTTGGATCAATATTACATCGTATCCAATCCTTTTTGGTGGAAACCAGGCCCTTATATTAGTGGATATCACTACCCTGCACGAGAGTGAGTTTGATTGGGATTTTCCATCAGACGATTCTCCCTTGTTGTTTTTGGTAGAATTTTTCTGACCATCAAATTTTTTTTGGCACTAGAAGGAGGGACAAATGATTTGAATGGTAGGAAGAACATCATGAATCATCAAGCCATCTAGATCTACTCAATCCACACCTCAACATAAACTATCCGCTACAAAATCATCTAAATAAACTATGTAACCTACTAAATCGATTATATCCGAGTCATTTAGACATTTACCTGTACCACGAGAACTTGAATTTCAAAGTAACAATATAATAACATCTCATTTTGAAATTACTGATACAAGTTTAACTAGAGAAAAATGGTTGCATAATCTATCATTACCTAAGTTACAAGAAACAAGGGTTCTTACTAGAACTCAAAGTAAGGAGCTAGGTCAGTCACCTATTCAATTTTCTGTCCCACAAAAAAGTAAGTTCTCGAGAACAGAGCAACCGGGTGACTTGAAAACATTTTCTGAAGTTGATCCAAATTCACATTTATTTGAAGTTTTATCGGGAAAAACATACTAAGTGTTTTAACATTTGAATTGTTTGGTAGTGCAACAAAACCACCATCACCTTCCAAGAGTCCTCCAGAGTCTCCACACGATTTTCTTGAACAATCATCTGAAGGAAATCATAATCACACTCCTAGGGCTTGGCCACCACATAGTCCAAGAAGGTCACCACCTAGGAACATGTCTAATCAACCAAGAACACTGTGGATAACACCTGGAGTAGTAGTTGTAGCAAACAATTACATGATTTACCAAAGCACCTAGAGAAGTCTTCCCAAATATGATCCAGATAAAAGGATCTCCAGAGGATTATGTAAGTAAATTTATGCTAGCAACACATTTAATGGTTGTTGAACACATTTAATGGTTGTTGAACACATTTAATATGTTGTTTGTATATTGTTTCCATTTACCTTTGAAGAAAAATAATCTACATGGTACTTCACATTACCTCAGGGGTCCATCAGTAATTGGAATGAGTTTGAAACTGCATTTATGAAAATTTTTGGTGAAGACAAGACACCGATAACCTTAGTTTTAGAACTTTCTCAAATCAAAATGAACCCCAAACAAAATATTAAGGATTTCAATTAGATGTTTTTGAAGTTAATTAACAAAATACTAGAAGACTCAAGACCTGCAACTAATGTGATCATTGAATTTTACACTACTGCTCTTACATCCTCTATTTCAATATTTGGTAAGATAGAGGGAAAAAATACTTTAGTTGACATATTTGAATAAACTTTAATTGTATAAAACCAAATGCTTAGTATTGCAGGAAAGTCTACATTAAAAAAAAAAAACAACAAAAAAAACAAACAAACTTTTCCTAGTGTAAGGAAAACAATACTAATGAAAACTGTTGATAAAGAGACAATTAATATGGAAAATTTACATAAAGTCATTAAAAAACTCTCCAATGACATAATTGATCTTAAGAAAAGATAAGGGGAAGGAACTTCTTATATGATACTTTGGAGACCTCCATTCAAAAGAACTAATCCACCTCCAAACAATCAAAATCCTTATGTTGATGAGATTCATCTTGCATAATTTTCCCAAGAGAATGTTTGCACAGTCCATAACGCAAGCCATTCATAGAGGACATGCCCTAAATTTGTAAATATGTTTAAGATTTTTAATGAAATGGAAGAGGGAGAATAAAATAAGACTAATGATAATGAACATGAGGATGAATAGATCCCTCAATAGTTGGTTAATGTTATTTGGGATATTTATAGAGGTATAATTGATGAGGATGATGAGGAAATCAAGGAAATTTGCATGGCTCAAACCATAAGCAAAGGACCTCCAGCAAACACAAGGTCTTCTTCCACATCGTATCCAATGAAGAAAACTTCTCCTAACAACAAAATCAATTCAAGTACATGTAAATCTAGTTTAATTTTTGATCAGTTAGATTATGATTGGGTAGAAGACATGAACAAGACTAGAGATAATATATCTTTATTTGAATTTTCTAAAATCACACAACAAAAAAATAAATTACTACAAGAATTAGATAGTAACAATTATGAAAATAACACATCTACTGCTGGAGAAAAGGAAAAGGAAAAACAACTCTGAGTTCTTTACCTAAAAACAAATCTAATGTAAATAAAACATTAATAGGGGAAAAATCTAGTTCACATACTCCATCATTTTTATTTGAAATATATAATAGAAATGTTCACAATTTCTTAGTGGATTCAGGAGCATCATCCAATGTGATGCCTTATTCTATTTGCAAGAAACTTAATGTTGAACCTAAAAAAATCACTATCAAGATTATCCAATTAGATCAATCAAGTGTTAAGGTGTTAGGATAATTAAATGATGTGCTTATTAGATTATCCTCTAATCCCAAATTCCACAAGATTATAGACATTCTGGTTGTAGACATCCCATAATATGATGATTTGTTACGTAGTATATACTGGTTTGAAAAGTTAAATGGGAATTTTGCGACAAATTGATCACTTCTATTGCTACCTTACAATGGCCAACCCAATAAAATTAAAGAAGAACATTAAAGGCCTAAGAGACACACTGTAACAAATTTAAATGATCACAATGAGCCTATAATGTTCTCACAGTCTACTCTTGGTAAATCTTGTTTTGATTTATTTTTTGGTAATTTTATTGTTGTGTGGTCACTTTTTGTAGATTCATTTCAATAATGTGAACTCCTTTATACTACTAAGGTTGGTGTAAATTGTACAGATCTAGTTTCATATCATGTAAATTTGAATGTAAATATAAATTTATGTTTTTATATTTTGATGGCTCCAAATCAAGCGAGGGTGTTGATGTAGGATTCATCCTTAAGGACACAAAAGGTAATAAATATATGATAGCTTGCATATTGGAGTTCTAGTGCACTAACAACATCACTGAGTATGAGGCACTTCTTCAAGGTCTTAGAAAAGCTATTGATTTAAATGTGAAGCAATTAAATTTTATCGATGATTTCAAAATTGTAGTCAAACATGTGACAAATTTAATACATTGTGTTTCAAATTACTTGAGAAATTAACAACATGAGGTATGTAATTTGATTCTTAATTTTGATGCATTTAATATAATTTTTGTACCATATTCTCATAATTCTGATGCTAAATTGCTCACTAATGTAGCATCCAAGTTAATCCCTTCCATTGATTTCTTGTCTCACAAATTCCATATTGAATTAATTTTCAGGCCTTCAATCCCCGATAATATTACAAATTGGAGAGATTTTGATGATGATAATCAAATTTTGGAATTCCTTACACAGGAGGATACATTTAAAAATTCTATCATTGATGAGAAACAATGAGATTTGGAAATAAATGAGTCATCTCTAGAGTCAGAAACCACAGATGAAAATGATTTACCAAGATTAGTGGTTTGTTGGAATTTTTTTATGATCTTCAAGATAAATTTAAAGGAGTGACAAGCTGTAAAATGGATAGTTCATCCATGGAATATGAGGCAACAAATTTAGGCACTAATGAAAATCCTCAGAACATCAATCTAGGAACTAGATGTATATCTATAGAAATATTTGCATTCATTAAACTTTTCAAGGAGTACAAGGAAATTTTTGCTTGGCCATATAAAGACTTGAAAATATATGACACAAAAATCATTCAACATATGATACTGCTGAAAAAAGATGCAAAACCAATCCAACAAAAATTGAGGAAAATGCACCCAACAATGGAGCAACAAATTAGAAAAGAATTGAATAAATTGATGGAATCAAAGATTATTTTTACCGTTCGACACTCTCAATGGGTTTCGAACATAGTTCTGGTTAGAAATAAGAATGAATAAATTTGGATTTGCATTTATTTTTGTAACCTTAATAGGGCTTCAGACAAGGACAATTATCCTATCTCTCCTCTGGAACATATTTTACAGTGTGTCTCAGGATCAAAGATGTTATCATTATTAGATGGGTTTTTTGGTTATAACCAGGTCCTAGTCTCACAACCTGATCAAATAAAGAACACATTTAGAAAAAAAATGGGGCACCTACACCTATGGAAAAATGCCATTCAAATTAATCAACACAGGTGTTACATTTCAAAGGGAAATGGACATCACATTCATAGGTTTGATTAATAAATCAATGGTTGTTTATTTATATGATGTTACTATATTTTGAAAAATTAGGATATATCACTTACATCATCTGAGGAAGATTTTCGATCGTTGTAGAAGTTATGGAATTTCATTAAATCCAAAAAATACTATTTTTGTTGTAAATAAAGGTAAACTTTTGGGTTTCATTATTTCTAAATTTGGTATTATTATAGAACCTAAAAGAACAAAAAACATTTCACAAATTCATTTCCCCATAATAAAAGATCAATGCAATCATTTTTAGGGAAAATTAATTTGATAAGAAGATTTGTTCTTAGCTTAGCTGAAATAGTGAAGCCATTACATGACATGATTAAAAATAATGCTACGTTTAAATGAGATATTAAAGAAAAATAATCATTTGATTCTATTCAATAAGAAATATCACAAGCTCCCACATTGATGAGTCCCAATTTTAGTAAATTTTGTTTTATACACTTTTGCTACTGACTCATCATTTTCTATAGCTTTGACTCAGAATAATTCAGAGGGTAGTGAAGTGTCAATTTCATTCATGAGTTTAGGATTGCAGGGAGTTGAACTTAAATATTCTGAAGTGGAAAAACAAGCATTTGTTGTCTTTAAGGAAATAAAATATTTCAGACCTTATCTACTCAAATCTCACACTAAATTAACTGCCCCACACCCTTCTGTACGACATTTACTAGTCCATTAAGAATTAGGAGACAAGAGAGCGAATTGAGTGACTACGCTTCCATAGTACAATTTGGAAATGAAGCCTGCAAATAACATTCGAGGAAAAAGACTTTGTATGCTGGCAGTAGAATCCGAGGACTCACAAAATGATGCAGAAACAGGTTGGGAAAATGAACAAGAAGTAAGTATTAAAGAAATATATTATGTGCTTGCTTCGACTAATTTGTGGTATAATGAGATAAAATATTATTTAAATCATGGCACTACACAATATTTAGATCCTGAAAAGAATACAACCTTACTATTGAAATATGCTCAATATCAATTAATTAATGGATTGTTGTTCTGCAGGAATTATGATGGTGTTTTGTTAATATGTTTAGAGAAAACAGACATTGAAAAAGTATTGATTGAACTACATGATGGCCCAACAGGAGGACACTTTGGTAGAGATACCACTTCCCATAAATTTTCATGTGTTGGCTATTAATGGCCAACAATATTTAAATATGCTCACTCTTATTCAAGAAAATGTAAAAATTTTCAGACATCTGTTGGAAGAGAGAAAAAGCCAACATTTCCATTGCAACCTATTATGATAGAAAGTCCATTCAAACAATGGGGGCTAGATATAATTGGAGAAATTACTCCAAATTCATCTCAACTCCATAAATACATCCTCATTGCAACAAATTATTTCACGAGGTGGACATAATCTATTCCTCTAAAACCGTTGATGAAAATCATGTGATATATTTCCTACAACAAAACATTATTACAAGGTTTGGAATTCCTAACTCACTAGTCTATGATAATGCTTCTTATTTTTCATCCTTAAATCTATTTGAGTTTGTTGTTGACAAATGAATTAAAATTTAATAATTTGCAAACTATTACCCACAAGTTAACGATTTAGCAAAATCTACAAACAAAAATTTAATCAGGATTATCAAAAAGACTATTATCAAAAAGACTATTGATAAACATCAATGAAATTGGCACAAAGCCCTTCACAATGCATTATGGGCAGACAAAGTTACTCCCAAAGAAGAATTAGGAAACTCTCCTTTTTTCCTTATCTATGGAAAGGAAGCTATTTTACTGTCTAATGTTTTCTTACCCTCTCTGCAGTTAACACAATATGTTAGGAATGATAATTACCCAATAATGTAGAAAATGATTGAAATATTGATTAAATTAGAAGAAGAGTGGGAAAAATCTAAAAAACAAATTTAATTTGCATCAACAAGTTATTAAGCACTGGTTGGTGATTTAGTACTGAAATGGGATAAAGCCCATGAGGTAAAGGGAAAACACACCAAATTTCAACACCTAAAATGGGATAAAGCCCATGAAGTAAAGGGAAAACACACCAAATTTCAACACCTATTTCTAGCCCTGTTTGAAATTTATGGAAAGGTTGGACCTTCAACGTACATTTTGCAATCATTTGAAGGGAGTTAGAAGGCCTCCCCATGAATAGCCAAATCTTAAAGATTTTTTTTTCATAATTTCATTTAAATTTTATTTACCTGCGTAAAAAATTGTATATATTTTAATAAATTAAATTGCAATTTCTTTTGGTTCTATTGCTTATAATTTAGTTTTTGAATTCTTTGTACAGTTTTGATTGCAAGTTTTTGCATCATAAATTAATTTTTAAATTAATTTTGGTTGAACCTTTGATAACTTTACTTTGATCATAAATATCAAGGGATTTTATGTAAAAAAACCTTTATGATAGTCTGAACTTTATCAACAATTATCTCTTACAATGATGAATCATTATGTTTGATCAAGTATGGTCAAGTGTGATTTCTAGGGAAAATTTCTCTTTTATTATTTTTATTTGAGCTTCACGAATGCTCGTTGGCAGGGAAACAATGGTGGGTAATAAGGAGACGAGGAACAAAAGTGTGAAAACATTGGTTTAATAAAAGATATAACATTTTAACTTATTTTCTTAACTGATCAATATGTATTTTAAATTTAACTAATACAATAAGATCTATAGAAATAGTATTTGAGTTATGAGTATTTGAGATTAACAACTTGTTCTTTATTGGTATCAAGTATAATAGATTCATGTAATCTTAAAATTGTAGAAGTAGAAGACTAATATCTCATTTTTTGGATATAAAGATTACCTTATAATAGTAAGAGTGAAAAGATTAATGGTTCTCCTAATTAGTTGCCAATTGTTGTAGCCTTCACAATAACCCCCCTATTATTTTATGATTGCTTCATTAAATAATGGGGACCCTTTAATTTTTTTTTTAGTATTTTAATGATTTTATTCATCTGGTTTGGATTTTGGCTTGTTTGTTAAGAGTTTCTTTTCATTGTTTAGATTTTGTATGATAATGTTTTTTAATCTCTTTTTAAGCTTTTCATGATTCACTTCAATGTTTTTTTTTTCCTTATCAGTTTAACCCAATTTGATTTCTAAGTTCATTTTTGCAGAATGCTTAATTTCATGAAGGAAATGTTCTTTTATCAAATCCAACCTAGCTACTGGATTAATCATCCTAGATACGGGTAACTTAATTTCAGAGTGATATGCATCTAGATCCAGGAGACAATTTACTATTACAAATTGGAACACCCTGGATACCCTAGATACCTAATATCGTGCATCACCAATCATATTAAGATATACAGAACACTCACTCACATGCACTATGTTAGCATACCATACGCTTGGATATCAGATAACTGTTAAACTTGTATCCGGATCTGAGAGGTAAAGAATGCTGAGGTTATTTGAGTCTTCTAGACCTCAAATACTGGTCGTCATTCATTCACAATTATATCTAGATTCATGATCCTATTGATGAACACAACTTTGAAACCCTAGATACTCTAGATACCAGATATATCTAAATATTGGATTTACATCTAACATTAGAGATAATGTTAGTTGAGTTCCTCTCGAATCACCCATATATCTAGATACCCAAATGTATAAACCCTTGTGATGTGCCCAAAATTCCTGTCTATACTAACTGTCGGTTATACACCATGTCATATTTAAATTGGTCATGCTATCGAAAATAGACCTACATGGCATCTAAGTTATCCTATGTGTCATTCACTAACAGTTGACGTGTCTTGGATAATGTGTCATCATAGTATTTCTTATTTACCATGACCTCTAGATTTTTTATTTTCATATATGTATATGATATACGCTCATCACTAAAATGATATTCAATATACTTCGGTCTATACCGTATGTTTTCACACACAAAAAATTCAATGGTTAAAGAAGCACTTATAAATATTTTATTGCAAATACACCCTATCAATGTGGTATTAATGGTTACAGCCGTGTGATGATTACATAATCGCTCACCTGTAAAAAAACAAAAACAAATTTGCATTCTTTGCAGTTAGGATTAATCAAATTCTATATTCTGAAAAATCAAATTATATTGAGTAAAGTTGAAATGATAAATCATTGAATTGAATTATTTGTTTTATTATAAGTTTTAAATAAATTTATTTAGAATTATTTTGATATATTTTATTTAAGGTATGCATGTTGATTGCTATGATTATATGTTTTCTATAGGTTTATAAGAAACACGAATAATCTTGATGACCAGGATAGCATACAAAACGAAATGATTAAAGAAGAAATGGATAAATAAAGAAAACAAAATTCCTCAAATTAGAAAACACAAAACTTGTGTCAACATAATTGGTTATGAGTAATAATTATAGGGATTTTCCAACAATTGAGTTGGAAAATCATGACTATTGTAACTAAAAGTTTCTAGAAATTGGATGTATGTAATAGGAAATTAGTTTAAGTATAGATTCTTTTCATAATACTAGGGTTGGAAAAACTTGGTATTGAACCTGTATAATTTCTTATCAGCTTTAATAATAAGGAGAAGTCTGAAGATATGTGTTTTAAATATCTCTTGTACATGTGAGATTGTTCAATCAATATTTATATAAGTTGAGTTTTTTTTGCATGTTTTTTCCTTTCATGAAATTCTTTTTGTGAATTGGTGATTTAAGTGATAGATATTTATTGGATATATGGATACTTATATCATATTTAATAATTATTTATTCATAAAATAGAAATGTATGTATCTTCACGTAATCTATTATTGAATCCTTTGAACTATTTTCTTAGATTCAATAATTAATTTCTCTTCTTGTATCTGATTAAAATAAGTATGCTTGTAGCTATCTAGGATTTATATTTGTTAGATATAGTATTAATTATATTAATTATATAGATTTTCAAATTAAACACTTTTAATTGGATCGATATTACATTGTATCCAATCCTTTTTTGTGGCAACTAAGCCCATATACCAATGGAGATCACTACCCCACATGAGAGTGATTTTGATTGGGACTTGCCATCGTGCGATTCTCCCTTGTTGTTTTTGGTAGAATTTTTCCCGCCATCAACACTCTCTAAGACAAATCATCACCAAAAACATCCAATGGTTGTCATAAACCTTACACATGTGGGTTGACCCTCGAATTATGTGAAAGAGACCTACAAAATTGGTGAAAGAAGAAGGGAACTCTAGGATATCAAATGTGGCATGTGTAGAGGATACCTATGTGTGCAAATGTAGCCCAAACGTGTCTCAGAGGATGTGACCAATGCATTGGAATATGTGTACTTCCTTGAGAACTATTACACTACCTTGGGAGATGTGAAACTGATTGACCATATGTAGAATTATATTTGATAATAGATGACCAAAGTGTGATGAATACATAAGAGAGGGATCCATGTTTAGGAATACACAAGTGTGCTATACATAGGTGTGAAAACCTTTATAAAGAGAAGCACTTTTAAATCATATACAAAGGGGTAAGAGAGACTATGAATCTCCTCTAGATCATGTGTTCTAGTAGATCCACCCCAAGATGGTTGTGTACCTAACCCATATAATAAATTATCGACATGATGAAGTTTTACCAAGATCAAGGGGCAATCGACCATAACTATATAAGAAAATTCCTATCTTGAAATGGAGACTAAAGGATGTGCCATGATTGACCACATGGGGTTTAGAGATACCACATAAGCCCCCCTACCAATACATAGAACATCTAAGCCGTTATAGCCTTAATATCCACCCTATAGGTACGAGAGGAAGCCATTAGTGGATATAAGCCTTAATGCAACTTTTTCTTGAGGTTTGACCCTTTCTTGATCATTTTTGGAGGGCCTCGCGTGACACCTAGCATGCAACAGGTGAGGCCTCACTAGACAACAATGTCTCAACAAGTGAGGCACTACCAAACTTCTAGAAAAGGGGAGTTACAAGGCGAGGGGTGAGAGATGAGTTGGATATTAGTAGTAATATCCTAGGAACTCACATCATTTGAGTTTCTAGTGGCCTCTAGAATATCCAACTCATCTCTCACCCCTCGCCTCGTAACTCCCCTTTTCTAGAAGTTTGACAATGCCTCTCTTGTTGAGACACTATCGTCTAGTGAGGCCTTGCTTGTTGCATGCTAGGTGTCATGTGAGGCCCTCCAAAAATTCTATGGAAAGGGTCAAACCTCAGGAAAAATTTGCATTAAGGCTTCTATCCACTGATGGCTTCCTCTCTAACCTATAGGGTGGAGATTAAGGCTATAACATAAGCGTTGTCCAATACAATACATGAGTGCAAATACAACCAAACTTTTGTCTCATCATGTAACAATAAGGCACATAGTCTACTCATACGATGGTATACATATGACAAAAAAATATAGGGTACATTGAGGTGAATATGCGGTGTAACATACTCTATGTAAGAGTGCATGAGAAATCGAGAATTTGAAAAAACGATAAAGTTGAAACAATCTTAAAAGATATATATTAGATCTCGGAGAGGGATGAAGACATAAGTGCCTTGTTCCTTCCCATATAACATAAAATAAAGTAGGAAATTACATGGATACCAATTAGATAGATCATGATTAAAGGAGCTTACATGACAATGAAAGCATTAGCCACATCCATGAAAGCATAATTCTAATGTACGAAGGCAAAGAAAAGTGCATGAATAGTAAATTTGATGCTCACGCTAAAGAGATTATTTATCATAATCTATCTTACCTAGATGTTCCATGGCATAAGATGTTATATTTGAAGAATTCTTTTAGGATTTGTTCATTTAAGGGAAGTGACAGTTTCTCACCATCCAAGTAACTAAGGTAGAAATGATTTTCACCTGAAAAATTATCAATTTTGTATGGACCCAACCACAAAATTTTGTACTTGCCACACTTTCCTAATTTTTCATTTCTTTTATTCCACATGAGGACAAGATTTCCTTTTTGAAAAGTCCCTGGGTGAGACTTTTTTATCGAATTTACCTTTAAAATTTTCCGAATTCTTTGTAAAGCGATTGAAGGACTTCCTTGAATTGCATCATGGTTAGTGGATAACTGCTGCAAAATATGGTATACTGGGATATTCAAGTGGATGGGAAATATAGTTCCATCCCATATGCTAATTCAAATGGGATTTTTCCTATGTATTCTTTCTTTTTTGTCTTATCAGCCTATAATGCATGCTTTGTTTTAATATCCCAACTTTTCTTATTACCCCCCACTATATTTTTTATTATGGTCATCAAATTTTTATTACTGGATTCCGCAAGACCATTTACTTGAGGATAATAGTTGGAGGCTTTGGCATTTCTGGTAGAAATCTTTGTTGGAACACCAAACCTAGTGATGATTTTGTCTTCTAGAAATTCTATCATTGTAGTATCATTCACCCTTTTAGTAGGTATTGCTTCAACCCACATAGTAAAGTAATTAGTAGCCATGAGAATCCATCGATAATTGTTTCTTGGATCATCCTTAAATTCACCTATGAAGTCAAGGCCCCATTGTTGGAAGGGTGCTTCCACTACAATTGGATACAAAGGAAAAGTGGATAACTTTTTCCTTCTTGTGAAGAGTTGACAAGGTTAACAAGATATTACAAACTTATGGACATCAGGGAATATAATGGGCTAATAATAACCACCCCTTAGAATCTTATGGGTTGTTTTATCACTACATAATGTCCACTTCATAACCCCTCATGAAATTTTTCCATGAGTCTCTTTTATTCCTTGTATCCTTAAAATACATCTAACATGAACATCATCCCTAATCCTACAATCCTTTCTAATAAACGTTCCATGTTGGGTAATGGATAGTTATCCTTTTTTGATAACATATTCAAATTTATAAAGTTGACACGTAACCTTATTTCTCCATTTTTCTTCCTTACAACCACAAGATTAGCTACCCAGGTTGAATTTATTGTGGGAAAAATAATCTTGGCTTCCAACATCTTTTGCAATTCCTTTTGGATAAGAGGTGCTAACTTTGGATTTATGTGTCTTAAATTTTGCCTAAAATTATTGGCATCCTCTTTCAATGGGATAGTATATTGGATAATACCAGCCTTGTAAGATTTTAAGTTCTCATAAGGCCAAGCAAATGCATCGCTATACTCTCTTATCATATTTTCATTTTCCCTTTTTTCTTCCTAAAAAATTCCTTTACCTATTTTTATGAGCTTTGGACTTTCAAGTGATCATATATTAAATTTGATGTATTCATTAGTATCGATTTTTTCTTTCTTTTATTTATACATGTCATGCCTATCGAAGATGTTTTATAATGGAAAAATTCCAATGAGGAACTTGCTTTCCTTAATTCTGAATCTTTGGGATATTCCTGTCCTTCTTCATGCTAATCTATCTCATAACCTGTGAATTATTCTAAGTTGTTCAAAAATATAAAAATATTAGAATCATCCTTCAAACACCTACCAATGCTCAAAATTGTTTGGAACCGAGGGTTTACATATGCTTTATATCTTACCTCTCCTATTAATAATTTCTCTCAAGCTTGGAGAGTTGAGGTTGCCATGCTAAAGCTTTTTCTTGCTCATTAGAAACTCTCGAATATGCTTCTAAAGATAAGGAATAAAAAATTTCCATTTTATCACAAATCACATTCATATACCTTTTCAACCTAGTATTCTTATAAGATTTTTTTTTTTTTCACCCACGTCATTTCTAAATCAGAATCCCCTTTAATCTTTACAAATTTAATTCCCATGTCCTTTGTTGTATCGAATCCTAGAAAGAGAACTTCATACTCAATCACATTATTTTTAGATTTAAATTCTAATATGTAGGCATATATATGGATGCCATCTTTAGGGGATGAGAAAATTATGCCACAATAGCCCCTTTCCTAGATTTGAGCTTTGTCAAAGTTCATTTTCCACATAGCATTAATGTATTCTCTAGGAGCTGTGGAATTTTATAGAACAATATAAGTTCCAAGATACTCTTCAAAACAACCAACTAATTCATTGGATCTTGGGAATATTTGCAAGGTCACATAAGTGTTTTCACAAGTGGGTATGGTAGTGTACTGATATCGATCTCGGATGCTGAGATCTGGATGGCTTGAATGCCAAGAGGGGAGGAGCTTAGACGTGCCAATCTTGCATGAAAAGAAACAAGGACAAAAACATGTAAATGAAGTACTTGGGAGGTGAGGCTCAAAGAGGAGCCTCACCTCTAAAACTAATTACTAGTAAATCACTTAGAGCTAATTAATCTCACAATGAAAAATAGAAAATATGGGAGAGGCCAAAATGAGTAACTTCCTATTATGAGAAGGCTTTCTAGGCCTTTATATAGCATTACAAAATTGTCCATTGGACAAAGTAAAAAATAGCTCATTGAATGAGTCTCTATTATTAGTATAATAGATCTAACTACCCAACTAACTAAGTAGTGGAAAATAAAACTTGATACAATAATGGAAAGAAATCATTAAATGAGTCTCTATTATTATAATAATAGATCTAGCTACACAATTAACTAAGTAGTGAAAAATAAATAAAACCCAATACAATAATGGAGAGGTGGGACTCTCTTTGACCCATATAGGCAACGTGTTAGCCCAATTAATTAATAAGAAGGTGGTGGGCATCTCATTGATCCACATGGACAATCTATTAGCTTTATAGCTTTATGAATTTTGCATCCGAATTTAGACCATATACCCCCTAAAATTCGGATCATTCCTCCCCCCTTAGAAAATGATGGTCTCCATCATTTCACCCATGCTAAAAAGAGAAACCCCATTATCGTACCATTATGATTACAATGTGAAAATACCCAATGAAGAGAAGGGTTTTGTGTGGTTGACCCATAACCATGGGTTTGTGGTTGACCCATAATCTAGTTGACAATGGCATTGTACATGGGTAAAAAAATAAAGAAATCCCAAAATTAAAAAAAATAATATGGGAAAATCATGACTTTGGGGGCTATGAACATCCTTCTGCAAATCTATTCATAACTTCTTCTATAGGTGATGTGATGCAGGAGCATCACTCCACCGCATCAAACGCGTTAGCAAACATTTCATCAGTGCACTTGGAGGGAACATAACCCAAAGAAGGACGCGCCTTTCCTTTCAAATTTTGAGTTGAATTTAAAATTTTAAATGCAAAATTCAATGTAATTAAATGTTTGAAGGCTCAAAGAAATCCAAGCCACTGTATTTGTACATGCTGCATGTGAAGTCGACTTTAATGGATGACATGTAGATAGATTTAGGTCCGATTCAGACTAGTTGTCAATTGAATGTAATTTAATGAGAGTAGGTAGTTGGAGGGAAGGCTCGAGGAGCCCCTCTTTTGTAAACAAGTCTTTGTATCAAAATTCATTATTTAGTGGGTTGTTAGCTCATGGGAGAGAAGAAGAGAGGAAAGGAGAAGAGCTGAAGGCTTTGTTGCAATCCAAATTTGTAAACACTTGTACAAAACCATTCAGATTAATACAAAGAGTAGTTTTTCTTGCATATGAGGTTTCTGTGTTTTTCTGTGTGATGAATGGTTGTTTCTGAATGTTTTTTGTGTGTTTATGAATGCTATTAGTGCATGCATGTTTCCCTTTGTAGGAATTATATAGATTTACCTATCTGTTAAATTTTTATGAGTGTTCTGGGCTCTTAGGCTTGTGCAAGGAGTGCACACCATAGTAAATTGAAATACTCCGTGAAGCCAGTGCAAGGAGTGCAATTGAAATCTGTTTCAAGTTCAGAGAAGAGCATTCCAAGTGGGCACACCAGAATCATTCTCAAACTCGGAAGAGAGAAATTGTGCAAGGAGTGCACATCAGAGTTGTTAAACACTCCGAGGAAGACAATGCAAGAGAAGGCATGCCAGAGTTACTGAACACTCTGAGGAAGAAGTCTTTGCAAGGAGTGGATTGAGCAGGGGCAAGGAGTGTGCGAGAACTCTATTTTGAGTTCTATGAGAAGGTTTCCAAGAGGGCACACCATAAGGTAAATTTGAGGGGGAGTAGTGCAAGTCTACATAGAGAGCGCAAGGCATGTGCAAGTGAATTTCCAGAATTCAAAGCTCAGGAGAGTTAGTGCAAGTGTGCACAAAAATCCTGGAAGGTGTGTAGAGGTTAAGGACCCTTTAAGGGTCATATTTCGAGAGAAAGTGCAAGAAGCACATAAGAATATTTTCAGAAAAATATTCAAGTCTAAAGTATCTATAATTTCAAAGGGCGCAGGGAGAGTGCCAGAGGTCAATTTTTTCAAGTGACAAAGCTCAGGAGGGAGAGAGTGAGTGTCAAGAGGGCGCAAGAAACCATCTAGAGGAAAAAAGGGCCAAGACACTTTGAATATAATCATTTCAAGCTCAGGAGGTGCAGCATGAGCAGAGGCCAAGAAGACAACCCTGCTAGAGGAGATCAAGGGTTGTAGCCTTTGAATTTTATCGAATAATCCTTCACTAGAAGGAAAGCGTAGCCACAACAGAGGAGGAGTCAAAACTACCGTCAGATAAGTTTTGAGAAGCAATCCAGACTGTTAGATCATAGTCCAAGAATAAGGAGGAGCATGTGGAGGAGAATAGATCCCAGTTGTTGGATCTAGGCATGAGGATCGACAGTCGTGGGATCTAGGTAAGAAGCATGAACATTAACTCTTAAGTCCATTGGACTTCGTCGCTTCGACATAATTGAGTCCTAGTTTTAAGTGTAAGTGAAATTACCGAAACTCTGAAGGCCGGAGAAAATTCTGGCTGTTGGTGTCAGGAGCACGTGGCAACAGATCTGAACTTCGTTGATTCTGAGTTTGGAGGAAACAAAGTGTGGTGTCATGGAATCCCCCAAAGTCCTAAAGTCCGAAGAGAATTGGGACTGTCCATCAGAAGGAAACGTGTCATGAGATCAGAGGTAGTCTGGAAGAAAAAAGGTGTAGAGGCAGAAATTTGTCAGCTTTGTGAAGCTCCAAAGAGCAAAGTAAATCTCTACCGTCGATTTCGGTGGACGCCTGACAGTGGGTCTGGAGGTCCGGAGGTTTATCACTCTAGAGGAACATAGTTGTAAGTTGGATAGAGTCGAGGACTCCCAAAGGCTCGAAGGCCGAAACTAATCTCGGTTGTCTATAGAAAAGGACACGTGGGTCACAGATCCCACACTATGCGAGTTCGCCAATTCGACACTCTGAAGGATTAGTGACATTGTATCGCAAGAACACCTGAATTCCCAGAGCCCAAAGTAGATCCAGGCCATCGATTTTTGAAGCGTGTGGTCCATTGGATCATTCCCTGTGTGTATTCACTGGTCTGGAACTCCGGGAGAACTATGGAGAAGTGTTGTGAAAATCTCTGAAGCCTGGAGTGCGGAGTGGACAGGGACCGATGATCAATGGAGAGAGGATAGTCCACCAATCTGTTGGTTCAGAGTTCGACACTTAGCGAGTGTTGCATGTTGGAGTGGGTAATACCCCCAAATCCTGAATTCCCGAAGTCTTCTATGGGTTGTAGATCTTCGCAGATAGCTGGAGCCGTCGATCCCATAGGTGTTCGATAGTTCATCGATTCAACTATTTAGAGGAGTTGAAGTGTTGAGATGTTGAAACTATCGGAGCCTGAAGTGCCCAGAGCGTCGAAGTAAGGACGTGTTGATTAGGCGCCTGGTTATATCCCATGGTCATATGAGATTTCTACTGGGAAAAAGGGGCCAGTTCCTGAACTTGATTCATAAGGAGAGTTTAGCCCACAATTTCAGCCCAAATTCATATGATGGATCCTCACTAGTTGTTTTAAGTGCGAGGAAGGGATAAAGGACCTGTGTAAAGATTCTTTGAGGGCTCAACAGGGGCCCGAGAGATGATCCAACTCTGATTTTAAATGATCCTAGATTAGGAGGTCGAGTGGGCCCCAGGAGTGGGTGGGGGCTTGCATCATGATGAAATCCAATTCTGTCAAAGACCCATTTGAACTACTAAATATATATTTCCATCCATATGTGGAAATCCTTCTATAGTTTCATGATCATAGATAAAATGACATTTGAATATGGTGGTACGTGTGACCTACCTAGGTCAAATACATGCTGATATTAAATCGATGATATCTCTCAAACCAAGAATCCAAATGTGATTCCGTGAAATAACCATTTGTTATCTTGAAGAGATATTTCTAGACATATGTGGAAATCCTTCTATAGTTTCCTGAGAAGGGATAAAAACACTGTTGAAAATGGTGGTACACATGGCCTTCTTGGGTCAAATACATGTTGAGATTCAATCGATGATATTTCTCAAACCAGGAAGCCAAATGAGATTCCACAAATTTATACCCATTTGAGACTTGAAGAGATATTTCCAATGAGATATGGTAGAGCCTCTGAAATGTTGTGTAAAGGTGGCAATACCTCTTTGAAGTTGGATGAGTGTAGAGGGCCACAAAGGATTCCAAGTGTTTGTAGAGCAACATGGGTTGTTGTAGAGATTGTGGAACCTCCATGGGCAACATGGACACCCTACAAATTTGTTGAAAATGTTTCAAACCAATCATTGTAGTGGAGCCATGTATAGATGTAGTGAATCCATGTATGGATGTAGTGAATCTACGTATAGTTCTCCTTGTAATGGTGAACGAAGATCCAAGGGTTAAAAATCCCTGTAGTGCCTGTGGACCAACTGTGATGCTTACAATGTATGGCCCGGAAAATGGATTCTGATAGTACCAAAAGGAGGTTGGTGATTGCTGCAAATGTTTGAACTCGCAGCATACTTCAAACCCTTGTCCTGATGGAAAGCATACCTACTCTGATACCATTGATCCAGATATCAGGGGATGCGAGCTGGATGGCTTGAATGCTGAGAGAGGAGGAGCTTACACGTGAAAATATTGCATGAAAATAAGCATGGTCACAAACATGTAAATGAAGTACTTGGGAGGTGAGGCTCAAAGGGGAGCCTCACCTCTAAAAGTAATTACTATTAAATCACTCAGAGCTAATTAATCTGACAGTGAACAATAGAATATATGAGAGAAGACAAAATGAGTAACTTCCTATTATGAGAAGAATTGCTAGGCCATTATATAGTATTACAAAATGGTCCATTGGACAAAATAAAAAAGAGCTCATTAAATGAGTCTCTATTATTAGTATAATAGATATAACTACCCAACTAACTAAGTAGTGGAAAATAAAACCCGATACAATAATGGAAAGAGCTCATTAAATGAGTCTCTATTATTATAATAATAGATCTAACTACCCAACTAACTAAGTAGTGGAAAATAAATAAAACCCAATACAATAATGGAGAGGTGGGACTCTCTTTGACCCATATAGGCAACATGTTATCCCAATTAATTAATGAGGAGGTGGGCATCCCCTTGATCCACATGGACAATCTATTATTTTTATAGCTTTATGACTTTTGCATCCGAATTTAGACCATATACCCCCTAAAATGCGGACCACGTATGATAAATCCAATCGAATGCTACCTCATAAATTTATGGCATAATTCCATGATATGAGCATTCCCTAAGAATTCAAAACATCTATGACTAATACATCCATTAATAACAATATGTTTGGGTATGTAGCTAACTTCTCTTGGAGTTCCTTAATTAGACCACACACTTTAATTTCTCTATAGTCCATTTCATAGACATTCTTGTATGGCCTAGTGGTCTTTAATCCTAGATAATTCACAACCTTTAGTGAAATGACATTGGATGATGCTCCTGGATACAACATGTAATTATGGAGGAGTAAATCATTCACTATCATGAAAATGAAGAAAGGGATATGGGTACCATAAATTCGTTTCCCTTCTTTGGTTACCACTTGCGGGATTACTAGGCAATATTCATTAGTATCAATGACTTGATTTGGCTAAATTTTTTTTTCCATGCCAAGTAGCTTTTTCAACTCTGTGTTTATTGAAGGAAACTTAGCTAATTTGGTTAAGGGGAATGAGAATTTTAACATTACTATCCCAATTTGTTATATCAATATTTATATCGGGCACAACACTTGTTCAAAGCTCTCCTTATGATACTTCTTTACTTGACTCAATGGATTTCTTATTCTTTGTGAACTTTACAAGACCTTTTCTTTCCACTTGAGGGACATTGTTTTTTCTTCATTGATAAGTGAGTCCTTTATCTCTCCCTTCCCACATTATTTGGATTTCCTAGTAAATCTATTATAATATATACCCTTATCTTTAACTTGTTTTATATTATCTTGAGACAAAGAGTAATATTTCATCCCTTCAAATAGATTGTTACATGTTTTCAAGTTGTTTTTGTTATCAAGATTATTTTCTTCATCACTATTCAACTCTATTTACCTAGCACAAGTTACTTCTTCATGAAAATCTTGGCAATCATGACAAAATGGATGAGACTCATGATCAACTACAATGGTTGGTTCTAATGGGAGAGGAGGTATTTTATTTTGAGGAGGGCCCCAATTTCTTTCTCATCTTTCATTTCTTATGGGATACCTATTTTATGGTTGAGATCTTTCCACTTGAACTAACATGTTTTGCAATGCATTACTTTGTGGAGTGAAATTGGTTTCCATTTGTTTCAATGCATCCATTATAGCGGCTAAGAGGTTTGTTTTTGATCAATGGTGTTCATGGATCTTGGCTTAGGTTTCTCCCTAGAAGAAGTTTCTCTTGGACATGGGGCTAGGAAATTGGACTTCCCTGAGAAAACCCAATCAACATCTAAACTATCCATCTTATCTTGGGCATATTTTAGATATGTTGGTTTATATTGATTAAGAAATAATCTAAATTGGCCTTGCTAAGATAAGAATTTATATAGTATAATAATACAATGGCTGTGGTTGGTTAAATATTATGAGGAATGTCGTGAAATAACTTATCAAATATTGAATTAAATTCATCCACAGTTTTGTAATTTTTAAAAATTTGAAGTAAAACAATGGATACACATTTTTAAGAAAAATGGAAAGAACAACAATGACATAGATACAATAAATATAGATATACCCTAAATATCCTCAACTGGGAAAACCTGTAAACCTTAGAGTTGCACCTCTATCTTCTTCATTGTATAAACTTGACTACACATAATACAATATTTAGGTATTCCACAACATCCAAAAACTTAATCCGTCAATATGAATTATGTTACAACCCTAATCCATTAACTGGGATTAGATTACAATGGAATAAAAACTGATTGGCCAAAAAACACAAAACAAGCCAAAAAAAAATAAAAAAACAACACTAAAAAATATTTTTCATAACCATGCAAGAAATACAACACATTCCCAACATGTTTCATTTTCATTCTACTTTACACTATTTAATGCATTCAATAGAAATCAACTCTCTTTTTTCTTTCCATTTGGAAAAGAAAGTATTCCTACAACCTTCTAGAGTGCTTAAGCTATTATTGACTAAATCCATGAATAATTTACGAGCATATTTCATTAATGATAAAGAATTTTTTTGCAAAGGACATCAAGATGTTGTACATTTTCACTTCTAATGAAATACATAAAGGCATCACAAAGGTCATTAACACTAATAACATTATCTCCATTAAATATAGGCAATCTTGAAGAAATTTACATAGATCATGGGGCTGACCAACAATAGTAGAAAATTCAAAGGGCCCATGGCAATCAGATAGCCATGGATAAACCATTATTATTTGAGGATTAGGGAGATTTGAGTTACCTGTAAATGAATATCTTATATCTTGAATTGACTCAAAACCCAAATTATAACTATCTTCTTTGGCTTTACGATTATGCTTGTTCAATCTTCATCTATAAACTCTTTTAGGCTAAAGGATTAGATGAAAAAGACCTTGAAATGTACTTATTGTAGAATATATCTCAGGTAAAATTTATTTAGATGGAGTATTTAGATAAGCTATATGAAATAAAGTTAACAATTATTCTCATCAAATGAAATACAAGAAGCTATCTCCTTCAAAATCCGGGAGATGGACTTTATCCCCAACATCAGTTCCAAAATGTTACCTTTTCAACTCACATCTAAGTGGAAAAAGCCATAATCCATGGATGCAAACTTGAGGTAACCTTATGAGAAGTACCATTGTCACCTTAGTACATTCACAGGGGATTCACTGTATTGATCAACATCTTATCACGTTCATTTGTAAAGGGGATTTTAAAATTATGAAAAATAGAGTCAATGTTTTGTAGGTATTTGGGGGGGGATGTAGGGTAAAGTGGGGGGTGATGTAGGGTAAGGGGGGTTGGGGGGGTGGTGGAGGTTATATGTATTGGGGGGTATAAAAAGAGGTATTTGGTAAAAATAAGGGATATATAGTAAAAATAGTTTTTTTTTGTTGGAAAAAATGTATTGGGTGGGGGGTTAAAACAAGTATTTGGGGAGGTATTTATTGATATCTAGTGAAATTAGGGGTGTTATTTAATATCCCATGAATGAATGCGCTTTGTCACAGGTTCATTGAGTGGATATCCCGTGAGTACAATTCTCCTCTTCAATTTTAGGCAGGTTCTCTTAATGGGTATCCCTAATGTATGTAATGAAAATGATCAAGTCTAGAAGATTTAATTATTTGATAGCCCAATAATTAGTAAGTAAATCTTAATGAAGATAACTATATGATGAAAATATTTACTTTATGAAATACAAATGAGCTAAATCCAATGAGATATAACCTTGAAAGTAAAATGATTCAACAGTTAGATGTGATGCTTCATACAAGTTAGTTTTATCATTTATAAAACCAGACATACAACAACTAGATCCTTGACTTAGATAAACCAATTTATAATTGTATGGATCTATGAACCAAATATGGTTTTATGATATTATTGAAGGGAATTTCCAGATTTGAAACAAGTGGTTAAAACCACTTGTTAAACATAAGTAATTGATATGAAATTAAGCTTGATAGGTTAACTTACAAATACGATTTCTTAATTTTCAAATGTAAATTACATATATTCCTAATTAACTAGTGACTCCAGTAAAATATATAAAATTGAAGTAACAACTTAGGATTAATCACAATTAGGGTTTTATGAATGAAACTTGAAAAAAATAGAGAATTGTGAATCAAATGAAATAAGTATAGGAGGTGATTTTTTTAGCTATGCAAAATGACTAGACTTGAATTTGAAATCCAATAAAAGATACTTAGAAATTTATATTAGATTTCATTAAACAAAGAAAATAAAAGAATTTTTAGGTTTTTTGTATGGTGGTTGAAGGGACAAAACAAGTGCCCAATAGAGTCCTAGGGCTAATGGGGTTAAGAAATGTCATATATGGATTATATTTTTATGTAATTACAAATGGAAATGAGGCATGAGAGGTCACTAGATTCAACTTAATATTGTTGTAAATAAATGCATAAATTTTACAAGGAAGGGCTCCAAAGGATGCTCCTTCAACTAGAAACTTAACTTTACCTTAGAATTGGAATTAACATGATTGTAAGTATTCCTAATAGATATCATGCAAATTATTTGACCCAAAAACTAAGATACAAATTGAGAAAAGATGTGTTACCACACTAAAATATGTTCGACAACAGACGTATTCCAATAGAGGACGAACACCTTTAGTAACCACTCACACAACCAGATCAAAAATCAACACACTGATATTTTGACGTGGTAAAAACCCTATGGGGAAACATCCACATCCCCAACCAACACGACCACTTGGAGTAGTTTATTAATGCAAAAGAAAAATATTACAAAGAGATTTTACAAGAGAGTTTCTCACAATCGATCATCGACAAATGCCCCTCCATGTTCTTTAAATATAGATCATGGACCAATCGAGTGTTAAGCCATAGATCAATGGCCGTTAAGATTGAGGAGAATATGAACTTTCAGATCACTCTATATCGGGAACATATCATGACCACCGGATTTACTAACTACAAATGCATACTAATGCATACTAAAGAAACACACTTTTACCTAACGACACATTAGACCAAGTAGATCTAAACTAACTCCTAAGTGTCTAAATATCCTAAATCCCCCCTTAAGAACAAATTGGGATAGTATTAAAGGATTTACAATAGTGACACAATAGGAGAAGGAAGGAGGCATTAGTGATCCAGGTGGATATTGGTGGCCACCCACCTATTCCAAATGACTCCTCTTGACAGTTTTTAGTTCAACACGTTCTTCTGTAATTATTTGTAATTGTGGGTTCTACACTTCTGAGGCTATTTGAATCCCTACATAGATTCTAGGTGGATATTGGTGGCCTCCCACCTAATCCAACTGGCTTATTTTGGAAGTTTTCACGTCAGTACATCTTTTTGTACTTCTAGGGCCATTTTGGGGCCCTACATAATGTTTTTTGGCTTGCCATAGTAAAAATATAGACAGAGTTATAATTTGATGGCATAATGTGTAGTTCTTGAAAATACCTTTAGAATGGGCTATCATGCACCAAAAACAAAGGTCGTATGCAAAATTTACGACCTCGAGAAGTTGAGGTACCAACTTACCCATCAGGGCCCACATAGCTTTTGGCATTTCATCTCCTAGGGTTAGGTTTTTGGATGTCTAGGGTTTTGAAATTCATGAGTAATGTTAAAAAGGCCTCTAGAGCCTCATTGTAATAATTCTTCTCAGATGGATGCAGATAGAAACCATATCTCTTCTAAGAGATAGCTACCACCATTCGAGCAAGTTGTTTTCAATTTTGCAGTTTTACAATTTCAACCTATTTTATTTATTCAATGGAAGTTCTTGTTCATTGTATATCTGTTGTTGTTCTCCATATATTTGTGTTATTTTATTTATTCTTTTATTTCTTTCGTTCCTCTCATAAATCTGGATCAGTGGTATCAAAGTGGTCTACTGTTCATTTATTTTTCTTTGTGCATGTCCCAGACAAGATCTAGGTACAAGAAGTTGGGATTCGAATCAATTGAGCCTTTGCAAGATTGTCCACGCCGAGCCTGACAACAACGCATGGGGGATGAGAACAAAGATGATGGAGCATTAGATCCTTTTAAAACGTTTCTCGAGGAAGCCCTTGCGCGAAAAAAGAATGAAATGATGGACAACTTTGCACAAATCCTTCGACGACTACCGACAAGAGACACGTCTTCATTAAGCGACCATGCAACCCCCTTCAAGGTACAAGTAAATTTTGATATTCCATTATTTGAAGGACTGATATATGCAGATGTCGTAGATAAATGGATGAATCTGCTTGAAGGGTATTTTTCGGTCCACAATTTTTTCGACAGGGAAAAGATTACTTTTTCACTCCTCAAGGCTGTCCCCCATGTTAAGTACTGGTGGGATACTTACTCTGAGAAAAGGGCCATAGAGGAATGCACAATATTTGTAGTCACCCCCATATGGGATTCCTTCATGGATTCCATTAAAGAACAATACTACCCTCTTGGGAGCTATGATGACCAGTACACAAGATGGACCACACTACGTCAGTAAAGGGACTAGAAAGTACTAGATTTCACCAATATTTTCCATACCCTGTGCACCAAATTGGGTATCAAAGAATATGAATGACATATGGTGCTCAAATACCATGAATTTATGCATAGATACATTCAAACATAAATGGATTTTCTGGACATCACATCATTAGGTGCGACTTATACATATGCTGTCAAGATCGAACATAAATTTAAGTAGAAGAGGTGAGAGTTTGGACCTGCAAAATCCTCAGAGCCGAAGTGGGGAAAATGCATCCCCAAACCACAAAACAAGGGACAGAGAAAATATGTTCACTCTCAAGAAAACCAGTCCAAGCCGCAACCCAAGAAGGGTAATGAGAAGCTGAAGTAGGACACAAGAAAATGGTGTGAATACCATAAAATCCCTTGGCACAACACCAAAGAATGTTTCTCCAAGCAGTCATCGCTGGGCGAGCTGAAAGCTTCCGAGTCAGAGGCATATTCTGACTCTGAATCAAATCTAGAAAGTGGGAAGAGGATCATCGATGTCAAACCCAATGCCATTGTTGCTACCACGAAAGTCAAACCAAGCGAACCAAAAGAACCAGAGGAATGGGAACGCCTCTTTCACTCACAAATGTGGGTAAAGGGGACTCTACTACATTTCATTATCGATAGCGGCAGTTAGAAGAACCTAATTTTAGAAGAGGTCGTCAAGCGGTTGGACCTGCCGATAGCACTGCACCCACAACCGTACACCATTAGCTGGCTTCGCCAAGGACGAGATCTTCGCGTTAGCCAACAGTGTTGTCTTTCCTACAATATCAAGCCCTTCAAAGATGAGGTATTGTGTGATATTTCTCACCTTGATGTTTTTGATGTTCTTTTAGGCCAGCCATATTTGTCGAAGTGACATGCTGTGTATGAGTTTAGACCCCGCAATGTTATTATTACTTTGGGTAGACAATTGTAGAGGATACCATAGGTAGTGCCACCTACCGCTATTTCTTTAATCTCTGCTAAGAAATGAAGTAAGGTCATTTCCCAGTCTGGGCACTTTATCTTCTTTGTGATCCATGCTCGTAGTAAGCAGAAGGTTGCCACCACATCCATGACCTCTACACAGAGCCTCTATTTGAAAAAGAAACAAGTGGACGAGATTGTGGATGAGAATAGAGACATCTTATTCTCACCCATAGGGGTACCGACGCATTACCAAGTCAAGCATCCAATTGATCTAACCCTCAGTGCACCTCTTCCTAATGGACCAGTCTATCATCACTCACTGATGGAAAATGACGAAATCAAGTGCTAGATCCAAGAACTGCTTCAAAAGGGACACATCCGACCCAAATCCTCCCCTTGTGAAAGCCCGATTGTGCGGGTGTAGAAGAAAGATGGGACATGGAGGCTCTGCATTGATTACAAAGAATTAAACAAAATCAAAGTCAGGAACCGATACCCAATTCCCCGAATTGATGACCTTCTTGACCAAATCAAGGGGGGAAAGTTCTTCAACAAGATTGACCTAAACTCTAGCTACCACCAAGTTCCCATTGAACCAACTGATGTATGGAAGACAACTTTCAAATCTAAAGAAGGTCTCTTCGAATGGATAGTCATGCCCTTTGGCTTAACAAATGCACTAACAAATTTCATGAGATTGATGGATGATGTATTGATACCCTTCAATAATTATTTTGTGGTGGTATATCTAGATGAAATCCTCATCTTCAATAGAACTTGGGAGGAGCACATGCAACATATTCAATAGTTTTTGGGCACTCTGCGACGACACAAGCTATATGCTAACTTGGAAAAATGATCCTTTGGCATGAACATGGTCCAATACTTGGGCTACATTGTTGATCAGAATGGCGTACATGTGGATCCAGCTAAGATCTAAGTCATTCATGATTGGCCATCCCTGACCACACTAACCGATATTCAGAGCTTCTTTGAACTTTCCAACCTCTACTGAAGGTTTGTGTTGGGATTCTCCCATATTTCATGGGCCCTCAACCAAGTAACCAAGGGCGGTGGCAAGGAAAATTTCACATGGGGACAGGAACAACAACAAGCATTTGATGATCTGAAGCATCACATGTGATCAGCTCCAGTACTCTCCTTACCCGATTTGCAACAATCATTCGATATTGAGACTGATGCCTCCGACTATGCTGTAGGTGCAGTTCTCACTCAACATGGTCATCCACTAGCATACCATAGTGAGACACTCTCAGATACTGTAAAAAAATACCCCACCTATGAAAAATATATGTATTCCATTGTGCAAGCCTTTCGTCAATGGAAACATTACATTCTGGGAAAGGAGACAATCATCCACACTGATCACAAGCCTCTACATTTCATACATACAAAAGGGAAGTTGCAGAATGATTTCCATAAAAATTGGTCCACATACCTACAACAGTTCCATATAACAATCAAGTATAAAATAAGGGGCACAAATCGTGTCACTGAGTGCCTCAATTGTCCTCTCGTTGTTGCATTCACTACAATGCTCCATTCTTTTGGGCACGAGGCATCTGAGTGGCCCCAACTTTATCAGCGTGATCCTGACTTCGCCACCACCATCTCTTGTGTACAAGAGCGAATTTTACCGATTTTCACATCCAGGATGGACTATTATGCCATCTGGATGACCACGTCTGTGTTCCCACAAGAGAGCAGAGGCTCACTACAATCGGATGGCAGGATATTTTGGTGTGGAGAAAACTGTGGTCATTCTACAGAAACATTTTTATTACCTGAAACTTCGATAAGACGTCAGAAAGTATATCAGATCTTTCACTTCTTGTGCCATTTCCAAGCCAACCATCAATAATAAATGGTTATACACCCCTCATCCTACTCATGAAAGGCCATGGAAGTCCATCTTGATGGATTACATGTCCGAACTTTCATCCACCAAGCATGACAATGATTGTGTATTTTTGGTGGTTGATCGGTTTTCAAAGATGGCCATTATCACATCCTACAAGAAGAGCATCACAATGACAACTATTTCTAAGATCTTCTTCGAACGGGTGTAGGTCCATTTTGGGATACCACAGAGCATCACCTCAAATCAGGACAACAGGTTCCTCAACACATTTTGGTCGAGTCTCTAGTCATTGTTAGACACCAAGCTCACTAAATCCACTGCTTTCTACCCCCAAACCGATGGCCAGATAGAGGTCATCAATCATATGATTGTGCACATCCTGTGCATGTACAACTCCAAGCATCCACGTACATGAGATGAGATTCTTCCCTATGTTCAACACAACTACAACATGTTTCTCCATAGCTCCACCAGCCATAGCCCATTTCAAGTGGGGCTAGGATTCCAATGCTTGGGTCCCATTGATGTTGAAATACCTCTTGCAACCACACAGGGAAAATATTCCCATGTTAAATATGAGGTCGACAAAGCCACTAGATTCATTGAGTGGATTCAACACATCCACAAATAGGTCCATGAGATTTTGCAGAAAGCCAATGCTAAGTACAAGTAGATTCATAATCAACACTGGGTACCGGACCAGTTTCAGGTGGGAGACAAGGTTTGGTTACATTTACAGAAAGAGCACCTTACAGGGCCCCATCGAAATCTCTGCCCACTTCGCTATGGGCCTTACACTATCACCAAGGCTATGGGTAGAAATGATTTTGAGATCAACACTCCACCCTTCCTTGACTTTCACCTAGTGTTCAATGTGGATCTACTTCGACCATATTTTAAACCATTATTGGACACCTTAGAGATCGCAGAACAGTTGACACCAACGGAGCTCAACCCTGACTGCATGGAACATGAATCCACTGATCATATAATGGACATACAGGTCAAGGGAACTCACCAATAGATGATCCAACTTTATTGGGTTGTCAAGGCAGGGCAACTCCTACACCAAGGCAAGTGGCTCACCCTATTGGATCATGTTGTCATTGATGCCAATGGTTTGATTGATTGATGTCAAGTGATTTATTGATGCCAAATGATTGATTGATTGATGATTGATGTAATGTAATATATATTTTCCTTGATGAGAATGCATAGATGAAGATGGATCAATGAGTTGTCATTGATATGATGAAGATAGATCAATGAGTTGTCATTGATACATGATGAAGATGGATTGATGTGGTTTCATTGGTATATGATGAATTGTTGGAAAAATGTATAGATGAATCATTATTGTCTTATCATGATTGATAAGGTGCACAAATGGATGAACTCCAAAGTGGTCCCCTTATGGTGAAAGCCCTCACGGGAAGACGCTTTGCGGATTGAGTTATCCTAGAAGAACTGTTGGAGGAACCATGCTCTCATTATTGTCTTATCATGATTGATAAGGTGCACAAATGAATGAACTCCAAAGTGGTCTCCTTATGGTGAAATCCCTCACAGGAAGATGCTTTGTGGATTGAGTTATCCTAGAAGAATGGTTGGAGGACCCATGCTTTTATGTGGAATAATGAGATGAAGATCAAGGAAATTGTTGGTGAAACTATCCTAGATGGATAGTGCTTGTCATTCCATTTTCGGTGGTATGTGGAATGTCACATAACTCCTCACGCTTTGAGAGTTATGGCCTTATGAAGATGAAGGACCCCCATATGAAGGCTTGAAGCCCACAAGGTCAAAGAAGTCAAAGTGACCTTAAAAGAAGAAATAATTATTTAAATGATAAATTAAAGTGACCAAGTCAAGAAGATTATTTAAATGATTTAGTGAGGTGACAAAATTAAGAAGGAATATTTAAATGATAAAGTAATGGAGAACTTTCTAATTATGGCAAGTGGTTAACCCTAAATTGAGGAAAATAGGTTAAGTGACGTAGAAATAGGTTAAGCGACCTAGAAATGGGTTAAGTGACCTAAAAGAAGAAATCATTATTTAAATGATAAATTAAAGTGACAAAGTCAAGGTGGATTATTTAAATAATAAAGAGAAGTGGCAAAATCAAGAAATGATAAAGTAAGGTGACAAAATCAAGAAGGAATATTTAAATGATAAAATATTGGAGAACTTTCTATTTATGGAAAGTGGTTAACCCTAAAATAAGGAAAATAGGTTAAGTGACCTAGAAATGGGTTAAGTGACCTAAAAATGGGTTAATTGACCTAGAGGATGAAAGTATAAGATAGCAATGGTCTCTTGTAGATCATCCTTTTTGTGGATCAATGAAGAGCTTCTTGTGAGAATATCTTTTGGAGTATTGATGAAGAGCTTCTTGTGAGAGATTCTTGAGCATTTTTGGTGTGGAACACTTGAGAATATTGAAGATCTATAGGTGACTGAGGTAGAAAAAGGATATCTAAGCTGAATTTCAGAGCGAAGGTGAAGAAAAGAAGGCTGAAATTCAAGGGAGGATAAATTCTTTTCATGATGCTTTCTAAGGTATGTTATTTATAGGTCATCTCACCATTTTCGCAATAAATTTTCTTATATAATGATTCAGACCGTGATATTGATATTCCATTGAGGAAACATATCCAAGTATATGTGGTAAAAAAATAAGCTTGTGGGTCGTTGTATTTTTGGAGATACACTTCGTGGAAAATAGGGTTTGTGGCTAGTCCTGAAACTAGTCTAAAACATGTGTTTCGGTTAACAACATCATAAATTATTCATAACAGATCCAAATTTAGTGAGACCAATTGTGTTGGTTATATTACAATCTGTATTATTCTTTTAACATTTTTAGGTCGATTGAACAAATATTCTGTGCGGGGCACGCTTTACAGGCCGCTCTCTAGAATAAGCCAGAATTCAACAAGGTATGCCATTATTGCTATAACTCCTTTTCTGAGAGGTTCTAAGAAGTGACACCTAGAGGAATTCCACAAAACACACTAAAAAACATTTTATATCAGTTTTAGATATTTATTCATTACATGTACAAAGTTATGAGTATTTCAAGTTAGGTTTGTTGACTAATCCAAAACTAGTCATGGTTGAGACAAGCAATTGATGAGTTGGCACACACATGAGGTGTATAGTTGATGATGTTGTTACATATTGATAAGTCATTGTTGATGAGTAGTTGACACATGATCGGTATATACTTGGTACATGTTTGGATGTACTTGTTTATGGTACATGTTGATTACAGGTTGTTTGGCACAGGTTGGTGCATGGTTGATGCACTTGTTTATGGTACAGATTGATATATGTTGAGGATTGTTACCTCATTGCAGTTGGTGCTGAGGGTGTAAGTTGAGTCTTGCATTATAGATCTGGTGCTCTTGTAGATATGTACTCTATTCAGTTGTTGCTCAAAAACCCCAAGGATTGTAGTCCATAATAAAAAGAAAATTGTACATACATCTTGTGTTCTTTGTGTTCCTTGTGGTGATGACTTGTTGATAATATATTGCTGATATATGTTGCTTACATGTGTTGAAATTTAACTGGTTATAAATGAAAACAATGAGTAATGAGTTAAAGGTGATTTTTAACTAAGGATTTTCGGAAAAGAGCCCTACACTATTCACCCCCCCCGCTCTCGGTGTAGTCGGTGTGTCCAAAATTTGGTATCAGAGAAGGCCTACACTACAAGCCTTAACAAGCTTGAAGGAGATCCATAGACACACAAATATATGATGAAATACCAATCCTTGATGAGGAAAACTATTCTACTTGGAGAATAGAGATGAGAGTGTATTTGAAGACAATGAGAGCAACTATTTGGAAGGCAGCCATTGGTGGATCAGTTCCATTGAAGAACAATTCAAAGTTTGCAGCTCAAAGGGAATGAAAGCAGAATGATGCATTGGCTCTCAAGACCATTCTTAGTGGAATCTCAATCCCTATCAAAGAAAGCATGGAACAATGCACTTCCACCAAGGATCTATGGCTAAAGCTAGAGGAGACATATCAAAGCAAGAAGGAGAAGGAAGATATTGAAGATAACTATAGATACATAAGTGATCATTTTTATACACACTATAACTATCTTTCAGATAACACTAAAAAGTTCCTTAGGAGGAGTCAAAGGCACATCTTGAAGTTAAAGGGAATGCTCAAAGAACAAGAAGAGAGAAATAAGACTAAATTGGAAGAAAATGAAGAAGATATCAAAAGAGTAAAGAATGAAAAAGAAGATATGAAGGTAAATGATGAGATTAGAAATTTTTTTGAAACTATTATTCATCTCAAGACCAAAATTGAAGAATCCAAAAGGGTAGAAGAACTTTTGAAGAATCAAATTAATGAAAAGGAAGAGTCACGTGATAAGTTAGAAACTGGAATTGTTGATCTTAGAAAGAAAGTGGAGAAGTCAAATAAATTCTTGAATAGCTCAAAAATCATGGATGAGATCTTGGAAATTCAAAGATCACCATATGATAAATCAGGTCTTGGATACAAAGAAGAAGCTACACATGTTGAAGAAATCACCTCAAAGAAGCATGAGGTAAGTCCATCAAAGAAGGAAGACAATGTTGCAAAGCAACCATCTACTCAAGGCAAGGAAAATTTCAAAAGAACAAAGCAAGGAAGACATCAAGAAGCTATCTTTGGGACACCAAAGCAAATGTATGAAAGTATTTTTCATGGGCATTGTTATTCATGTAATGAATATGGTCACAAAGCTTTTGAATGTAGATCTTATGAAAGAAGATATAATGGAAGATTTCATAACACCATAAGGTGTTGGAGATGTGATTAAGTAGGACACATTGTTGTTCACTGTAACACCATGAGATGCTACAGGTGTAGTGGATTTGG
The DNA here is from genome assembly GCA_009831015.1 of Picea engelmannii. Lineage (NCBI taxonomy): Eukaryota > Viridiplantae > Streptophyta > Pinopsida > Pinales > Pinaceae > Picea > Picea engelmannii. Next base: position 2,158,352 of record ML778657.1, on the reverse strand, counting down.
CCACAAATGCCAAGAGTGTCAGAACACAAGAAGAAAGTCCATGATGAGGACTTCACATAGCATGGCTAGAAGAAGGAATGAAGTAAGGAAGGGAGACATGTTTGAAAATATGGATGCTCAGAGGTCAAGTTATGAGGAGTAGGGACATCTACAGAAGTGGGTGAAGAAGACAGAGCAATCAAAACAGAATGAAATATTGAAGGGAAGTTCAAAAATGTCATCTACTGAGGCATACGCGGGTGACAGTGGTATCAGTCGTGTACATACGTAGGATGACCTTGTATAGGTCACGTACATACGCGAGTTGTCTATGCAATAGACCACATATATGTGGTGAAGCCTAAGGAAAAGGGATATGCACATGGATTTCAGTTTGAGGTGATGGTATAACTCTGCGATGCAGGGTCTAACATGGTTTATTGCAAGTTCTGACTTTGTTTGCTGCAGGTTTTCATGATTCTATATTGGATTATGTAAGGTGATGATGTAAAATAAAATCTTGGGTGCATGGCACTAACCCATGAGTATGGATTAATGCATGTTCTGTTGAAGAACAATGCTGGTTATGCCAATGAAGTTATGACACCTTGGTTATGTGATATATCTTGATGATGTATTGGAAGCTTACTTGTTGGAAAGCTTGATGCATGCATTTAGCATATGGATGGGCTACACATTGGGACATGTGGTTGGTGAGTTGATGATGTGATCATGTTGTACATCATTGATGATTCATAGATTGATATATAATTGATACATGTTTTGTACACTCATAGATGGCATATGCTTGATGATACTACACCATTGGTACTACTTGATCAACACAACAATTGGTATTTGTTTAAGATACATGATTGTGACACTTGGTTTATGATGGAGACATATCATGAGTGATATGACACATGGTTCACATATTGGTATATGCACATGGTTGGCATATCGGTAGATGCACATGGTTGACATATCGGTAGATGCACATGTTGGCATATTGATAGAGGCATATGATTGATACATTCCATGAATGATATCTTTTGTCACATTGCATGATGTTGATGTACATAGGTGTTGTGCATGATGAGCACACTTTTTTGTACATGGATGTTGTGCATGGTGGGCACATTTTGGTACATGATTGATATTTGGATCATGATTCTCTATTTTATTGTTGACATATCTTGTGCTTTATGATGCTTGGTATAGCATGAGTTTGAAGCATGAACATGTCCAAGGATCGTTATATGGTAACACATTGTTCATCTTGCAAAGAAGATAGGGGAGACATACCCATAGGGGGAGTCATTCTTCTTCCCATGATTCTAGGAGGAGATATTTATCAGATGCATACCTAGAAAAGAGCCCTATATTTGAAGAAAGAGCACATAGGCATAATTCCAGTAGGAGCGAAGGTCATGGGGGGAGTATGTTCGATGTATTTTCAACATTACATCAGATTGATATCCCTTGTTCAAAAGGGGAGAGATTATTCAGAGGAAGATCAAAGACACTCAGACAGGGGGAGCAGCCCCAAGGAAAGTTCAAGCAGGGGGAGCAGACCCAAGAGGAAAATGGTGCTTTTCCATTGATGTCAAAGGGGGAGAGATAGTCACATTGATGTGATTGATGATTATTGATTGGGAGAGATAGTCACATTGACTATTGATATAGAGCATGCCTTATCTACATGTTGACATCAATAATTGGTAATTGGTGTTGACATCAATATTGGTATTTCCATCAATGCCAAAGGGGGAGATTGTTGGATCATGTTGACATAGATGCCAATGGTTTGATTGATTGATGTCAAGTGATTTATTGATGCCAAAGGATTGATTGATTGATTATTGATGTAATGTAATATGTATTATCCTTGATGAGAATGCATAGATGAAGATGGATCAATGAGTTGTCATTGATATGATGAAGATGGATCAATGAGTTGTCATTGATACATGATGAAGATGGATCGATGTAGTTTCATTGGTATATGATGCATTGTTGTAAAAATGTATAGATGACTCATTATTGGCTTATCTTGATTGATAAGGTGCACAAATGGATGAACTCCAAAGTGGTCCCCTTATGGTGAAAGCCCTCATGGGAAGATGCTTTGCGGATTGAGTTATCCTAGAAGAATGGTTGGAGGAACCATTCTCTCATTATTGTCTTATCATGATTGATAAGGTGCACAAATGTATGAACTCCAAAGTGGTCCCCTTATGGTGAAAGCCCTCACGGGAATATGCTTTGCGGATTGAGTTATCCTAGAAGAATGGTTGGAGGACCCATGCTTGTATGCGGAATAATGAGATGAAGATCAAATAAATTTTTGGTGAAACTATTCTAGATGGATAGTTCTTGTCATGCCATTTCTGGTGGTATGTGGAATGTCACATAACTCCTCACGGTTTGAGAGTTATGACCTTACAAAGTTGAAGGAGTCCCATATGAAGGCTTGAAGCCCACAAGGTCAAAGAAGTCAAAGTGACCTTAAAAGAAGAAATCATTATTTAAATGATAAATTAGAGTGACCAAGTCAATAAGATTATTTAAATTATTAAGTGAGGTGAAAAAATCAAGAAGGAATATTTAAATGATAAAGTAATGGAGAACTTTCTAGTTATGGAAAGTGGTTAACCCTAAAATGAGGAAAATAGGTTAAGTAACCTAGAAATAGGTTAAGTGACCTAGAAATGGATTAAGTGACCTAAAATAAGAAATCATTATTTAAATGATAAAGTAAAGTGACAAAGTCAAGGTGGATTATTTAAATAATAAAGAGAAGTGACAAAATCAATAAATGATAAAGTAAGGTGACAAAATCAATAATGAATATTTAAATGATAAAGTATTGGAGAACTTTCTATTTATGGAAAGGGGTTAACCCTAAAATAAGGAAAATAGGTTAAGTGACCTAGAAATGGGTTAAGTGACCTAAAAATGGGTTAATTGACCTATAGGATGTAAGTATAAGATGGCAATGGTCTCTTGTAGATCATCTTTTTTGTGGATCAATGAAGAGCTTCTTGTGAGAATATCTTTTGGAGTATTGATGGAGAGCTTCTTGAGCATATTGAATATCTATAGGTGACTGAGATAACCAAAATATATCTAAGCCAAATTTCAGAGGGAAGGTGAAGAAAAGAGGGCCAGAATTGAAGGGAGGATAAATTCTTTTCATGATGCTTTATAAGGTATGTTATTTACAGGTCATATCACCATTTTTGAAATAATTTTTTTTCTATAATGATTCAGACTGTGAGATTGATATTCCATTGAGGAAACATATCCAAGTATATGTGGTAAAAAATTCATATTGTGGTTCATTGTATTTTTGGAGATACACTCCATGGAAAATAGGGTTTGTGGCTAGTCCTAAAACTAGTCTAAAACAAGTGTTTCGGGTAAAAACGTCATAAATTATTCATAACAGATCCAAATTTAGTGAGACCAATTGTGTTAGTTATATTACAATCTATAGTATGTTGTGTAACAATTTCAGATCGTTTTAACAAATATTCCGTGTGGGGAACACTCTACAAGGTCGCTCTCTAGAATAAGCCATAATTCAGCAAGGTATGCCATTATTTCTATAACTCCTTTTATGAGAGGTTCCAAGAAGTGACACCTAGAGGAATTGCATAAAACACACTAAAGAACATTGTTTATCAGTTTTAGATCTTTATTCATTACAGGTACAAATTTATGAGTATTTCAAGTTAGGGTTGTTGACTAATCCAAAACTAGTCATGGTTGAGACAAGTAGTTGATGAGTTGACACATACATGAGGTGTATAGTTGATGATGTTGGTACATGTTGATGAGTCATTTTTGATGAGTAGTTGACACATGATTGGTATATACTTGGTACATGGTTGGATGTACTTGTTTATGGTACAAGTTGATTACAGGTTGTTTGGCATAGGTTGGTGCATGGTTAAGCACTTGTTTATGGTACATATTGATATCTGTTGAGGATTGTTGCCTCATCTCAGTTGGTGCTGAGGGTGTAACCCAAGTATTTCATTGTAGAGATGGTTCTCTTGTAGATTTTTAATCTATTCAGTTGTTGCTGAAAAACCCCAAGGATTGTAGTCCGTAATAAAAAGAAAATTGTACATACATCTTGTGTTCTTTGTGTTCCTTGTGGTGATGAATTGTTGATGATATATTGCTAGTATGTGTTGACATTTAACTGGTTATAAATGACAACAATGAGTAATGATTTAATGGTGATTTTTAACTAAGGAGTTTTGGGAAAAAGAGCCCTACATTGTTCACCCCCCCCTCTCAGTGTAGTTGGTGTGTCCAACACACCTAGGGCCAAATTCAAAAAAAGTTGCCTCACTTGATGGGGGAACTCAATGCAATGGAGACCATTGCTTCCTAAGGGTGGAGGACCGATCCAGGTGGATATTGGTGGCCACCCACTTATTCCAACTGGCTCGTCTTGACAATTTTTAGTCCAACACATTTTTTTGTAATTATTTGTAATTGTGGGTTCTACACTTCTGGGGTTGCCTAAATCCCTACATAGATTTCATATGGATATTGGTGGCTGCCCACCTAATCCAACTAGATTATTTTGGAAGTTTTCATGTCAGTACATCTTTCTGTACTTCCAGGGCCGTTTTGGGGCCCTAAACAATGTTTTTTTGGCTTGCCACAATCAAATCGAAGATTGCGTCAAAGTTTGACGACATAATGTGTAGTTCTTGAAAATAACTTTCCAATGGTCTATCACGTGCCTAAAACAGAGATTGTATGCAAATGTTATGACCCCGGGAAGTTGAGGTACCAACTTACCCACCGGGGCCCACATAACTTTTGGCGTTTCATATCCTAGGGTTAGGTTTTTTGATGTCTAGGGTTTTGGCATTCATGAGTAATGTTAAAAAGGCCTCTAGAGCTTCATTGTAATCATTCTTCTCATAAATATATGCGTAGCATCCACATCTGTTTTTAGAGATAGATACCACAATTTGAGCAAGTTGTTTTCGGTTCTGCAGTTTTCTAGTTTCAACCTATTTTATTTATTCAATAAAAGTTCTTGTTCACTAGATATTTGTTGTTGTTCTCCGTATCTTCGTGTTATTATATTCAATATGTTATTCCTTTCGTTCCGCTCATAAATCTAAAACAATTAGAGCCTATCCCCACTTAATGACAACTTCTTGAACTCCTAACATAGATTGAAGCTTGGAAAACTTTGCTTATGTAAGAGACTTTGTGAAAATGTGTGCAACTTGATATTCTGTAGGGAAAAATATAACTTCAACAATGTTATCATGAATGAGATTTTTGATGAAGTGCATGTGTATCTCAATGTTTTTTCTGCGTTGATGTTGAACTAGGTCTTTGGTGAGCTTGATGGAACTCTGATTTTCACACCAAAGGCTTGTCGAATGCTGCTGCTGGAATCCAAACATTGAAAGGATTTGTCGAAGTCACAAGGCTTCCTGACTTGCATTTACCGCTACTCGATACTCTTCTTCTACTAAAGAAAGTGCAATAGCCTATTGCTTCTTACAGTCCCAAGTGACAATTCCTAAACCAAGGCTGAAAACATAGCGTGTAGTAGACTTCCAATCATGAGGGTCGCTGGCCCAATTTGAAATAGTGAAACCAACCATTAAAGGAGTCCCCTCTAAATTGTAATGAATCCCAAACTGAACTATACCCAAGACATACCAAAGTATATTTTTAGTTTATTTCCAATGGCTTTCATGGGGTCTTTGCATATATCGATCAACAATACCAACAACAAAGGAAATATTAGGACGAGTATGATTCAGGTATAAGAGGCTACCAAGTAACTGACCGTGCAAGGTGATATCAACTTCGAAAGAAGTATAGGTGGAAAGAAGATTGACTCCAGAATGGAAGGGAGAAGGGGCTTGTTTACAATCTTCCATGTGAAAATGACAAACAAGGTCACAAGCATACTTAGACTGGGAAAGAAAAATTCCTTCATTGGTTTGCCAAACATGGAGGCCAAGGAAATAGTGCAAAATCCTAAGTTTGTCATTTGAAATTTCTTCTTAAGGCTGGTTTTCACATGGTTTAAAAGTTTTGAGTCACTACCAGTAAGGATAATTTCATCAACATAAAGGAAAAGGATTATTATATGACTTCCTACTTTCTTGGTATAGACATTAGGATCATAATGGAATCTAGAAAATCAGGTGTCAATAAGAAAGTTGTCCATTTTGGCATACCAATCTCGGGGAGCTTTCTTAAGACCATAAAGAGATTTCTTAAGGTGAAAAACAAGGCTAGAGTCATTCTGGACATAGCTAAGAGGTTTTTCCATGTATATTTATTCTTGCAAATCCCCATGCAAGATGGTGGATTTAACATTCATTTGATGGACCTCCCATTTATGTGAGGCAACAAAGGAAAGAACAAGGAGGATGTAATTCACTTTGGCTACAGGGGAAAAGGTTTCATTATAGTCGATTCCTTAAACTTGGGAAAATCCTTTGGCAACTAACTGAGCCTTGTGTCTTTCAACACTTCCATCTGATGCATACTTAGTTATGTAGACCCATTTACACCTGAAATTTTTTTCTTCCTTTTGGAAAATGTACAAGATCCCAAGTATTGTTTTCCATTAAATAACACTACTCTGCATTCATTGTTGTATCCCAATATGGATGATCTAAAGCTTCTACAAATGTCTTTGGATCATGAGTCTCTGAAACTTGAGCCAAAAGAGAAAAGGCTCGCTGGAACTAAGAACGTGTCTGACACTGATCTAAAGGATCACCAACAATATCACAAGATGCTTCTCGTGTTGAATGGACCCATCGAAGAAGCGATGATGCTGGTGCTGGTTCAAGTTTAATGGACTCATATGGAGGAAGGTGAGCAGGAACAGGTGGATTTTCATCCTCACTGTCATCATCTGAAGAAGAAACTAGAATAGCAACAAAAGAAGGAAAAAAAACTGAACATGGCTTGCAGGCTGAAGAAGGCACAATCATCGAATTAGGCTCACAGGCCGAAGAAGCCACAATCACCGAATTAGGCTCATAGGACAAGAGATTTTCATCAAATTTAACATCTCTTCTAATAATAATTTCATTACAATGTGGTTGGAGAAGTTTGTAACCTTTGACATCTTTAAAATAACCAACAAATATACACTTCTCACTTTTAGTCTGTAATGTTTTCCTTTTCTCATTAGGAATGTGAGCCCATGCTATACTTCCAAATAAATAGAAGTGACTTACATCTGGTTTAATTTTAGTCCAATCTTCTTTCGGTGTCATATTTTTAAGAGAATTTGTGGGAGTGCGATTTACTATGTAATTTTCACAGTTGATGGCTTCTACCCAATACTTTAGACTTAATCCCTTAGATTGAATCATACAATTAACCATTTCTTTTAATCTGCATTTTTTTTTCTCTTAGCAACACCATTTTGTTGTGGTGTGTATGGAACAAAGTGTTGCATTTGGATACCTTGTGTTAGAATATAGAAGATGGTGTGCTCGTTTTACCATTGACGATACCTTCGTCACCCAACCATAGGCCGAAGCCTCCCTCCGAGCACCTTAACCTTGAATGAGAAATTCCTCCGGAAGCAAACCCTAGGCTAGATAGCCAAACAAAAGGCAGCACATCTCTCCCTAAGGATAATGCAACACAAAATACTGATCAGATATTCCCAAACCCTAGCCAAGAGATATTCAAGCCAAAAATGAGAACTTGTTGCTGCTGCAGCTGCACCAGCTCTTCCTCCAAATCTGCGCACCAAACTGCAACTGCAGTGCGCACCAAATTGCAGAAATGCAATTCCGTGATATGACAAATTAGAATTGGCGCCCTGTATTTATAGTAATCCTGCCAGTTTGCTGGGGCCGATTTCTCTTTCTGGGTATGTGTCTGTTCAATATATTATTATTAATTCTGGCCGACTTCTTCTCTTGGAGGCTAATAGCCTAATATAAATTATCTTCTTGAGACGACAAGGCTTATAGGGTTATTAGCCAATTCATTAGGGTTTCTCTTGCTTCCCAGAGTATTCTATTCTCGTCAGGTTCACACGTGGAGGTAAATACCTCCCGCAGCTACCATAATATTAACACTCCCTCCTAGCTAGAGAGGTATTTACAGGTAATGGACTTGAGCACAAAATATACCATTTACCGGGTAGCATCAATATAGTCATCTAAACTATTTCATGACTAGATCATGAGCATCACCATCATCATTAGCTGCATCATCTCTTGAAACCATAATTCTTCTGAGTAGTTAGATATGATGCTGGATAAGTCACTCTCACCATAGAGTGATACAAGAGGAGTAAAATCTCTGAACTGTTTTCCATCTGGAAAATCTTTGTTCATCATTCATCTGAATGATCATTATCTCCAATAAATTGCTGATAGTCTTCAAGGCAATTAGAACGAGGATAGAACACACTTGTGTCTATTCATAGTAGTACATAACTACAATCTAGTGGTTCACTACCACATCAAGTAA
>ML778657.1:2129539-2147423 GCA_009831015.1 Picea engelmannii | reverse complement strand
GATATACAAGATATGTACAGAGACGATGCAAGCAAGATATGTACAAGAAATAAGAAGAGTGTTGTTACCTTTTAGTAGAAGAAGTCTCTTTCATCCTGCTTAGTCTTCTTTGTCGGTTCCTTTTCTTCGGCAATCGATGCTTCATGTTTCTTCTTCCTTTTCTTTAGCTCGGGACACTGATTCCTATAGTGACCGTACTTCTGACAATTGAAGCATTGTATTTTTGAGATGTCTTTCTCTTGATTTGGCTTCCTCCTTGAACCAAACTTCTTTTTGTTTCTGAAGTTCTTGAATCTTGTTGTGAAGGCTTGATCATCGTACTTCTTTTGAGGTTTCTCTTTTGCATTGATCCTTGATTCTTCTTGAGCACAACAAGTCCAAAGTTCTTCAAATGTCGGGTACTCCTTCCTTGTAGTCATGCTTGCGGCAAATGCATCCCATGTCTTGGGAAGACCATTGAGTACTATGTTCACCAATTCCTTTTCTGAAGTGATCTCTTCAATAGCTTGTAGTTGATCTCTTAGCTGGGAGATCCTTACAAAGTAGGATGTTATACTGCCATCATCATTCATCTTCATGTCACGAAGCTTATTCTTCAGACTCATAACTTGTCCAATGTTTCTGACTGAGAAGAGATTTGTTAGGGAATCGTACATCTTCTTCGATGAGTCAAGATGGGAGATGTAGGGTATCAAGTGGTATTTTATGGAATCCACTATGATAATCATGGAATTGATGTCAACATCTTTGAAATTCTCCATAGCTGCAACGTTCTGCGGTTCCTTCTCTTCTCCTTCTTTAAACTCCGGCTTCATGATCTTTCCTTTCACAATATCCAACACTTTATTCTTAGCAAGGATGAGGTCAATCCTTGTCTTCCATGATCTGAAGTTAGAGGCTCCATATAACTTGTTCTCAGACTTCATAGAGTTCGTCATGGCTTGCTTGACTTGGTCAAACCCTAGATTTGACCAGAAATCCAAACTTCACGTCTTGGCCTTCTGAGTGTACCAGGAGATGCATTGGGCTAGGGTGCACTGATCTATCCGAAGATTAGGTCAATCTCGTCACTCAAGGTGACTCGACAAGAGGTTTAGGGTTTCTGCAACTGCTTTTGCTAGTAACCCTAGCTGCAGTGCTCTTGGAAACTTCTCCTGCTAGTAACCTTAGCGGCAGTACCTCAACGAGCTCAATATCTAGTGGTTATGTTTCCTTCTAGCATTTTAGGCTGACTGAAGGGGGTGTGGACCCATAAACTGTTAGAATATATAATATGGTGTGCTCGTTTTACCATTGACGATACCTTCGTCACCCAACCATAGGCCAAAGCCTCCCTCCGAGCACCTTAACCTTGACTGAGAAATTCCTCCGGAAGAAAACCCTAGGCTAGATAGCCAAACAAAGGGAAGCACATCTCTCCCCAAGGAAAGCGCAACACAAAAGACTGATCATATATTCCCAAACCCTAGCCAAGAGATATTCAAGCCAAAACTGAGAACTTGCTGTTGCTGCAGCTGCACCATCTCTTCCTCCAAACCTGCACACCAAACTGCAACTGCAATGCGCACCAAACTGCAGAATTGCAATTCTGTGATATGACAAATGAGAATTGGCGCCCTGTATTTATAGTAATCCTGCCAATTTGCTGGGGCCGACTTCTCTTTCTGGGTATGTGTCTGTTCAATATATTATTATTAATTATGGTCGACTTCTTCTCTTGGAGGCTAATAGCCTAATATAAATTATCTGCTTGAGACGACAAGGCTTCTAGGGTTATTAGCCAATTCATTAGGGTTTCTCTTGCTTCCTGGAGTCTTCTATTCTCGTCAGGTTCACACGTGGAGGTAAATACCTCCTGCAGCTACCATAATATTAACACCCTATGTAGTGAGATAACCTGTAAAATTATTGTTCACATATTTGTCTTCATTATCTGTTCTTAACCTTTGAATTTGATGTCTAGATTTCTTTTCTACAAGGGCCTTGTAGGCCAAAATTTTATCAAAAAATTCGCTCTTAAATTTTAAGACGCAAACCCAAGTACGTTTGGAAAATCCATCAATGAAAGTTAAGAAATACTTGCATCCAGAAAAAGAAGTAGAAAAAAGTGGACCACACAAGTCACTGTGAACAAGTTTCAAAGGGCCCGAGGCGTGCCAAGAGGCACGTTTTTCAAAACTGTTTCGATGATGTTTTCCAAGAACACAAACACCATCTCTGCATGAAACAAGAGGAAGACCAATCACCATCTGTTGATTATATAGTTGCTGCAATGAGTGATAGTTTATATGACCAAACCACTCATGCCAAAGTTTGCTAAAGTCATCTCTATGAGCAACAGAAACTGATGGAAAAGATGATGACCCAAAGTTGTCAAACTTGTACAACTTGGTAATATCATCATCAATTCCCGTTGCAAGAACATGCTTAGGATATTTTAGATCCTTGATTACAACTTGGTGAGGTGAAAACTCTATGGTTTTACCTTCACCCGAATGAGTTATTTGATATATTGATAGAAGGTTACAATAAAGACTTGGAACACATAATACATCATTTAAATGACCATTATCTTTTTGAACTGTTCCAGATCCTAAAACACTAAGAGATCTATCATCACCAACACATATTTTCTTGGTGTTACATTCATTTAGAGAAGAAAATATGTCTTTATCCTTATCCATATGATAAGATGCTCCAGAATCAATAAGCCACTCACCAGAAGAAGAAGTAGAAGTTGCATTGAAGGAGAAACCAGAAACAGAAAGTGCATGTGCATGAGAAGAAGAATAAGTATAATCAATACTGATGTTTTTCTTCTTCATCACAGCTTCTAAAGATGCCATTTTCTTGAAACATTTGGACTCATCATGACCATCTTTATCACAAAAGTTGCAATGTCTGCCAATTTTCTTATTTTCAGATTTTGCTCTTTTGTCACCATTAGGAGCTGAAGTTGTTTGAGTGGGTTTGTGACCCTTATGTTGCTTGTTTTTGTGGCAAGGATGTTGCTTCTTGGGATTCTTGGGTTTATAATTATGTTGGGAGACCAAGGATTTGTTGGAGGTACCTGCAGTGTTGATCAATGCAAGTTGTATAAGATTATATTGCTCTCTAATCAAAGCATCACAAAATGACTCAAGAATAGGTTTTTGATAATATTTCCCTAGATCCTCTCTCATGTCATAAAAGTTAGATACAAACACATAATATGCATTACCTAGCTTAGAAAGAATAATATAGATGCAACACTCTTCATCCAACTTTATATCACATTCTTGACATAAAATTCTAAGTCTTTTAAACTTAGATAGATAGTCTTCAATGGAAGAAAAATCATTTGGACTCAAGGTCGATATTTTATTTTATAATTGATGTGCTCAAATAATATTGTGTTTACCAAACACATATTCAAACTTTTCCCAAGCTTCATCGGGGTCATCAATTACTTGAAGGTGGAACCTTAAATCAGGAGATATGGACACTTCGATTAGTCTACGTGCTTTGTCACTCCTATTAGCCTATTTGACTTTCTTATCAGCATCAGTGGGTTCTTTTTCCTTTCCCAAGGTAATTCGGTACAAGCCTTTACTTCTTAATAAATCCTCCACATGAGATTTCCATTGGAAGTAGTTGGTGTTGGTAAGCAAAAAATTACTGGAAGAAACCATATTAAATATGCAAATAATATGGATTTAAAAACTGAAATTGATGATCTGGATGGAAATATCTCGGAAAATTAGGCTGTTTTAAAAACAATGGCACTGAAAACAGAATTCAGATACAAAAGTTAGGCCCTTTTAAAAAAATACATAAATAGTAACCAAAGAACCACGCGGTGGTGATACCCCTCCAAATAACCTGACTTTTACAAATAAGTGGCTTTATGAAGTGACCCATTTTTATAAAAATAAGTGAGGATCACTTTTGTAATGAAGTTACTTTATAAAATAAATTTGCATGCAAAATAAATAACTCTAAAATAAAATAATAAAGCTACTTATAGTGATTCACTTTTTCAATGGAGCATGAAATTTTTCAAAAAAAATAACAAAAAGAGAGACTTGGACTCAAGACCTCTTACTTAATAAGACAACTTTTAACCAAGTGGGATAAAAAAACATATTGTATTGTTTAGCAGGAGGATTTTTGTTGTTTTTTTTGAAGACAATCTTGGAGAGTGTGCTAAAAAAAACTCTTTTAACAGAAGAAAAATTTTCACTTCTTGATGACAACAAGGGTTAGATCTCAGTTAGCTTACCTAAAAAATGCACCTATTCCTATCTGGTTTTGATTTTCCGAGATTGCACAGGGCACACAGAAAAGAGAATACACAAATCTAAAAGAGTAGCAACCAAGAAACAAACAATATAAAACCAAGATAATACTCTGCAAAAATTTAAAAAGGGCATATTCAGGTTTTATACCTCTAGATCTAGCTGAAATGGTCATATCTTGGGCAAACATAAACCTTTTCGAGTGAAACAAAAAGCATTCCTGACTAAAACGAGAGCTCTAGATGCAATGGAATAGTCCTCTCATCCCATAAATATACGAAATGACAGAAACAAGAGATGAGGCAACTCAACTTCACGATCTTGATCTACAATAGGAGCAAGTATTCAAACATGATCTGACACCATGTTCGACAACAGAGGTATTGCAACAGAGGATGAACACCTTTAGTAACCACTCACACAAACAGATCAAAGATCAACATACCTGTATTTTGACGTGGTAAAAACCCTATGGGGAATAATCCACGACCCCAACCAACGTGACCACTTGGAGCAGTTTATTAATGCAAAAGAAAAAGATTATAGAGAGATATTGTAAGAGAGTTTCTCACAAGCGATCATCAGAAAATGACCCTCCATGCTCTTTAAATAGAGATCATGGACCAATCAGGTGTTAATCCATGGATCAATGGTCGTTAATATCGAGAAGAATATGAACCATCGTATCACTCTATGTCGGGAACATATCGTGATCGCCAGTTTTCCTAACTACAAATGCATACTAATGCATACTAAAGAAACACACTAAGAAACACATTTTTACCTAAGGACACATTAGACCAATTAGATATTAAATAAATCCTAAGTGTCTAAGTATACTAACAAAATCCTTCCAAGTATTGGATGTACTCTTCATATGGATCAAGTCACAAACCTTTTCTATGTAAAAAAAGCCACACCACTTCAAGCTTAAAGAACCAAAACATCTTTAAAAAGAAAAAGAAGCCTTATACTGATTCACCCCTCCTCTTAGTATAAGTGTGTGCTCAAAAATTGGTATCACAGTGAAATGTTGCAGGTTTGAGTCCACTTCGTTTATGTCGAGTACCTCAGTTGGTGCTAAGGGGGAGAGATTGTTGACTTGATGGTCAACACCTCCTTTAGGACTCGTGACATGGTTTAACATCCTCCTGTGGATCGATTAACTTTGGTGGTTGTATCAGATGTTGGGTATGTGTTATATTCTTTGAAAAATTGATGCCATGTAATGTACACAGATATGGGAGAAAAGGGGGTTTGGGGGGTTCTTTACACCCCCCAAACGAGAGGTTTGCAGGGGTTCGAGGGTGGAAGCCCCTGAGAATTATTATTTTTTGTGTCAGTTTTTGGCGGTTTTTAGGCACATGGTTTTTTTCGATGGTTTTCTAATTCGAATTAAGGAATTAGGGTTGTTGACTAATCCAGGTCAATGGATTAGAAATTTTGATGCTGCAGGATCCTATATGTATATTGTATTGTAAATAATGAATATGATGAATATAAGATTAGAGGTGTAACTCTAAACAAGTTGTCAGTTTTATTGGTTTGGATTTTTAGGGTAAAAATATTGTGTAATGTGTGCATGTGCTATTGTGTCTTTTCCGTTTTATTAAGAATTTGTTTGCAGTAATTAATTGTACACGGTTAAAATATGCATTTGGTATCAGATCAATTATTGGCTTTATGGGGACACCTTTGTGGTCAGGGGTTTTGGCTCAGGTCTGTAGTAAACCTTGTTACACTAGGAGATATGTGGTATTGATTCTTTAGGTGAGAAGAAATGGTAAGCAGTTAAAAAATAGAGAGAGATAAATTTAATGGGAAAAGTTTTGAGTTGTGGAAGCTCAAGATGGAAGATCTGTTGGTCGATAAATATCAGTGGATCGTTGTGAATCTAGTTACAACACCTACAAGAATGTCAGTAGAATAATGGAAAAAGTTGGATCAGAAGGAAAATAGCACAATCCGGTTGTGTCTCTTAGATTCAATATTGTTAAATGTGTCAGGGGAAGCTACAACCGAAGCATTATGGGACAACTTGGGTCTTTGCATCTATCTAAGTCCCAGTTAAACAAATTGTTCCTATGAAAGAAGTTGTATAACCCGAGGATAAAAGATGGAGACTCAATGACAGAGCATCTGAAGGAATTCAGCACAATGGTACATTAGTTATTATATGTTTTTATTAATATTTCTGATGAAGACACATGTATCAGTTTATTGTTCTCTTTACCAAAATTGTGGGATAGTCTAGTTGTGGCCATAGGTAGTAATAAAACTACTTTAAGTTTTGATGATGTGGTCTCATCCTTTTTTTCGGAGGAGATGAGGTGAAAGGACATGGAAGGACATAGCATAGATGCCTTATTTGCAAGAGGACACTCCCAGGAAATAAATAGATCTAAGTCCTCAAGTGGGAGATCTAAATCTAAGGGAAGATATAAATCTCTTGAAAATTTTGTAAAGGTTTGCTAGAAATATGGAAAAGAAGGGCATTACAAGAAGCATTGTTGATCCAAAATTCTTGAAAGAGGGAAGGGATCTAAATATGCTCCTTCTGCAAAAGAAAAAACCTCCAAGGAATAAGGATGGGATGTGTACTTGGATTCTTCAAGAACACATGCAGATCATGAGGCATGTCTAGCCGACTTAGGTGCATCCTTTCATATGAATCCTCATAGGGAGTGCTTATGTGAATATGAAAGGTACGATGGAGGTGATGTGTTCCTAGGTGATGACTCGACGACCAAAATAATAGGATGAGGAAAATTCAAGTTGAAGATCATGGATGGAAGGATTAGAATAGTGCCTCGTGTTTTGCACATCCTAGGATTGGCCAAAAATTTGATTTCTGTAAGAAAAATGGACCATGCAAGGGTAAAAAATGTGTTTGAGAAATAAATCTACATGATGGTTCAAGGAGCAATGTTGTTGTTGAAGGTTGTTTGGATTGGAACTCTATATAATATGCAAGGAAGCACTATTAGTGATTGTTGTAATAGTTCCGTTGTTCCTTTGATTGGATCTAAAGAAGAAAAAGATATTACAGTATCTAGATAAAAGGCTATGTTTTGGCATCAAATATTGGGGCATATCAGAGAGAAGGGATTTCGACTACTACATGGTAAAGGTATGGTTGAAGGTATGTCTAAATGCTCTTTGTATTTTGATTTCTGTGAACATTGTGTATATGGGAAGCAAAATTAGGTAAGATTCCCTTCTAGTTCAATGAGGGCAGAGGGAATTTTATAGTTGGTGCACGGTAATGTGTTAGGACCTGTGTCGCTTCCATCACTTGGAAAATATGTGTACTATGTATCATTTATAGATGAATTCTCGAGGATCACATGGATATATTTCCTCATGAATAAATATGAAGTCTTTGACAACTTTAAAGAGTTTAAGGCTTTTGCGAAAAATAAAATAGAGAAAATAATTAAGGCGTTGAAGACGGATAATGGTGGAGAATTATGGAGAAATGAATTCAAATATTTTTGTAAGAAGTATGGTATAGAAAGGCATAATACTACTCCATATACAGCTTAGCAGAATGGATTTGTAGAGAGGATGAACATGACATTGATGGAAAAATCAAGGTGCATGCTTAATGGTGCCGAGTTAGGACATGCATTTTGGGCAGAGGCAATGGGTATTGCATGTTACTTGGTCAATAGATCACCCTCATCAGCAATGGATAACAAAACTACACACAATGTATGGATTGGAAAGAAACCCTCTCTCACACATCTTAGGGTATTTGGCTGTGAGGCCTATGTTCATGTTCCAAAGGAAAATAGGATTAAACGAGATACAAATGTTGAAAAGTGTATCTTTATTGGTTATAAAGATGTTTTGAAAGGATATAATATTTGGAACCCAGAAACTAGAAAGGTAGTGTATAGCCAGGATGTGGTATTTAGAGAAATAAAAGATGTTGTCAAATAGGAAGTCCTACCAAAGAAGGAATAACCAGATAAAATAGAGTTTGAGTTGAAGGATGATGGATCAAACTCTACGTAATAAAATGAATTAGAAGAAGAATATCCTCATTGATCCAGGTGGATATCGGTGGCCACCCACCTTTTCCAACTGGTTCAAAACAGTTTTCTGGCAAATTTAGTAATTTACTATTTTTAGCAGTTTTTAACTTTTGGGGCCATTTTGAGGCCCTAAACGAAGTTTTTACGAAAATGGGTAGAAATATGGAATTTCCTTTTATATTTCCTCTAAAATGAATATCCTCAAAGATACCTTTCCAACGGGCTATCATGCGCCTAAAACAAAGATCGTATGCAAAAGTTACGACCTCGGGAAGTTGATGAACTAGCTTACCCATCATCTCCTAGGGTTAGGTTTTTGCATGTATAGGGTTTTTGAGATTCCCATTTATTGTAAAAAGGCCTTCAGAGCCTCATTGTAATCATATTATTGTGAATGCGAGTATCCGTCACATCTCTTCTCAGAGATAAGCTGGCACCATTCTAGCGAGTCTTTCATTCTGTATTTTTACAGTCTCTGTACATTTCTTTTATTAATAGAAATCATGTATTACTGTATATCTGTGTTTACGGTTTCATCTCTGATACATTTATGTTATATTATTGAATATCTGCGATATCTCTATGCATTTATTTATTATATCTCCGCTCTCATTTTGTGCCGAAAATAATTTGGATCAATGGTATCAGAGCAGGTTGCTCTTGATCGTTTTTCAGTGCATGTCCCCAATGAGTTCCGAGTATAGAAAGTTGGGTCTCAAGCTTGTCTCTCTTGAAGATAATTGCTCTCGGACGCTCAATAAACCCTCCATGGAAGAAGAAAAGAAAAACGACGGAGCATGCGATTCTATAAATCTGTTGCTTGAGCAAGCTCTCACGCGATAGAGGGACGAAATGATGGAGAATTTTTCTCACATCCTTCAAAGCCTGTTGATAGAAACAAGTGCATATTTATGAAACAACCACTTTGGAAACACCTCTCCTTTCAAGGTACAAGTTAATTTTGATATTCCCATATTTTAAGGTCAGATAGATGCGGATGCCCTAGACAAATGGTTAAATATGCTAGACAGTTATTTCTCTATTCACCATTTTTCCGATAGGGAAAAGATCACCTTCGCACTCCTTAAAGCTCTCCCCCATGTAAGAGATTGGTGGGAAACTTACTGGGAGTAAATTTCCACAGAGGAGTCTGGAATATATGGGTTCGATCCCACTTGGGATTTTTTTGTTAATGCGGTAAAAGAACAATATTACCCTGTTGGAAACTATGAGAACCAATACATGAGATGGACCACACTGCGGCAAGAGAGGGGGCAAGCAGTTCCAAATTTCGCCAATACCTTCCATACCTTGTGCACCAAGCTGGGTATCAAAGACTCTGAACGACATTTGGTTCTGAAATACTATGGGGCTCTACATAGATGCATCCAAACTGAAATGGATTTTCTGGACATTTCATCATTTGGTGCTGCTTATCGACATGCTGTTAAAATCGAGCAGAAATTTAAGAACCAGAACAAACGGGAGTTTGGGTCTGCAAATCCGCAACAACCAAAGTATGACAAAGACGACCCTAACAAACAGGCTTCCGAAAACCAGTCCAAGCCACATAAAAATAAGGGTCATGGGAAGACAAAGAAGGACACCAAAAAATGGTACGATTTCCACAAAATCCGCTTGCACAACACCGATGAATGTCACTCAAAACAATCATTGGTGGCCGAGATCAAAATCAAGGAGTCGAACCCTGATTCAGAATATGATTCTGAAAATATTGGTAAAGGACAGATCATTGACGCACACCCCACTGCTATTGTCTTGACCACAACAATTCAACCAGAAGAACCAACATATCCTTAAGAGGGGGAGCGCCTTTTTCATTCACAGATGTGGATGAAGGGGACCCCGCTGCATTTTATTGTTGATAGTGGAATCCAGAATAACCTCATCTCAGCAGAGGTCGCCAAACAATTGGGATTGTCAACAACACCACACCCGTAGCCATATAACATCGGGTGGCTTCGCCAAGGATGAGATCTGCGTGTCAGCCAACATTCTTGATGTTGTGAATGAAGCAGAAGAACATGATTTTGAAGAAGACTTTGTAGAAGAGTTGACAAATCATGAGGAGGACCTAAAAGAGGATATTAGGCAAGAGGATGATCAGGCAAAATAATTTGAATTTGGAGTAAAATTTTACGAAGAATAATTTATTGATGAGGAACAAGTGATTAGGGTTAGTAAAGAAGTAAAATTGATTGAGGATTTGTCGGGTGGAAAAGACAATTGGTCTAGGGTTGTGAGCTGCAATGAGGATGATGAGTCTATTGTTGCAACAATTAAATATGAATAGTCTATAGTAGTGATGAGGGTTGCGTAGAAATTTGAAGAAGTCGAAGGAGAAATAGTTTTGAAGGCTATAGAAATTGAAGGCAAACATAGGGAAGTTTCCCTAGTAAGTGTGTATAAAAAAGAAGGCTTTTATATCATGGAGGAGCAAGAACATGATTATGAGAAGGGATTCCATATTGATGATGGGCATGAATATATGGATATAAATACTAACTTAGTAGAATCAAAAGAGGATGATAAGGTTTCCATGGCCACAACAAAGAATATAATTGGAGAGAAGGAAACTTTGAAGGTTGCAAGTGTGGCAGTCCAATATGTAAAAGACGTGAAAGAGGAGAACATGAGGAAGTCCTTTGTTTTGTTTAACCATTTAGGTTTTTGCGATTGTTCAAGTGTTTATAGCGGTCTTAGAGTTGCAAAAGATGATAACAATGAACACTCTGATGTAGTGTTGAATATGCCAAGTAGCAAAAGAAAAATGAAAGTGAATGAAATTTGGAACTTGAAGGATCATACATGAAGAAGCTACAAGATACTTATATGTTTATGTAAATGCCATTGAGGAGGGTAAAGGGCATGATGTTGAATGGATGCCAAAAGATATTGGTAATGTTGATAAAGATGATTATGATGATGTTGATAGTGTTGGTGTTGATGGTAGCATTGAAACTGTGAGAGATGAAGATATTAATGAAGAGCATCACTGGAAATGCCAAAGGTTCTAGAGAAAATGAAACATAAGTAAAATAAATGGAGAGGATGATGAGGATACCAAGTGGGATTTGATTATGCCCATGTTACAACAAGTGAAAATGTTAAGGATTGTGATAGAGGCCTATAGTAAAGGACATTGTATATTTGAATGATGATACATTAATGGAAAAAGAAGAATGGTGTATCATGTCTGAGAAGCCTAAGTAGATGTTGATCATGGTGAAGATGAAGAAAAAACAATATGTAGGGTTTGAGTCTAGAGTTGAAGACAAGAAAAGAAAGGGATTAAATTGTCTTTATAGTATAGGAAAAAGAAAGCATATGCATCATTTAGCAACTACACAATTTTCAACTATAATATAGATTCTCAACATGAGGTCATGTTTTCCATTTACTTAGGGAGTCTGGCCATCAAACTTTTCACTGTGAATGACCAAAATTCCATCACGACACTTTTCTTTTGGGCCAAAATCCATCGGGGGAGTTTTTCTATATTCCATCAAATCAGCTCTCATCCATCTCTTCAAAACATTTTGGGGGTTGATTGTCATTGAAACTGACCATATCAACTTCTACCGTTCAATTTTCTCTACCGCAATCCAAGGGTTGACGTTTCGTAGGGGTCAACTTTTGATTATTGCTAGCTCCATTATCTACATGATAAATAATGAAGATTAAGAAGGGGAGTACACCTTTGTTTTAATTAGTTGGTGATCTAATTTGATATGGTAGGTTAACTAAAAGATCTGTGGTCATTCTCCAATGATGAGCTTTGTACTAAAAGATGGCAATTTTCCAATGAAGAGTTTTGTTTTTATTCATGAGACCATTAAAAACCATGATAAGAGAGTTTAGGTGGGTAAATTATTATGAGACTTATTATGAGATTTTTTTTTTGGCCTTTCTAAATATAATGATAAGAAAATGAAGAAGGTAGATGTGGGTAAATTATTATAAGATTTTTTTTGGACCTTGCATAATATAATGATAAGGAAAGGAAGAAGGTAAATGAGAGGGGGTTGCATAATGAAGGAGAAAAAATGACAACGAATTATAATAAGGAAAATGAAGAAGGTAAATGAGAGATGGGTTAAATAATGAAGGAGAAAAAAAATGACAACGAAGAGGAAGATGGGTTTATAACAAAAAGTCTCGAAAAGGTAAGCTCATGCAGGAGGAATACAAATAAAATCTAGGAATAAGTCTTCAAAGAAGAAAGGAGAGAATACATAAGAAATAGGGAACATGAGAAGAAAGAAAGGGGAAAAAGAATAGAAGAAAGAAGGAGGAAGGAGAAGGAAGAAGAGAAAAGAAGAAGATGACCGAGAACATCATAATTTATAGCAGAAGAAATCTGAGCAATACAGGTAAACGTATGTGTTTTTAGAAATTGTGGTTAAAGCTTGTATGCCTCACTGAGAATGAGATCAACATGATTTCTAATATGAAAAATGAAGGGACTTAGATTCCACATGTAAATTTTGGAGGAGAAATCTCACAGAGACAAGTGATGTAAATTTCATAAAATTTCCGAAGTTAATATAAAAAGGCCAATTGAGCCAATTTTATGAAGAAGAAATTCCCTCTCATGTGATGTTTTAATGGTTGTGTTTGTGTAATTTATTATGCCTAGATTTATTGTCTTGAACATGAGATTCTATTGTGCTCTCTTGTTTGTGTTTATGGGTTGGTTTGGATCTTTGTGTTAGTGGTGGAGGATAGGTTCCTTATGCATCAAGATATGCATACTGTATCATGTGGTATTATACATATAAGATCCAAATTACCATTTGGGCCATTGAGATGACCATTTGGATGATTGTCACAAACATTTTTGGAGCTCTTCAGGTAAAGCTTTCCAAGAAACCATTTTACAGAAAAATTCCATACTCCAAGCTATAATCTCATAAATTGACTCTTACATTTCCACAATCACGATCCATGTTGAAATTTGATGGGAAAAATGCTCATCATGGGCCATTTTTCCTATCAAGTATGATTGATATTTATTGCTAACTTTAAAGAAAAAAAAACAATTGTCCAATTTTTTTTATTATATAGCTAAAACTATCATTTTTTTTATGGATGAAATGTTTTTCAAATTCCAATTTTGCTCAGAATTTTTACATTTTTACACTAATAAACTTTAGTCCACATTTGATTCCCAATTATCATAAATCACTATTTTTTAAAGCATTATTTTGATAATAAATTACAATTTTTAAAACATTATTTTAATCATAAAAATAGATTCGTAGATAAATTATTATTTTAGGATTGTAATGTATGAACACTAAAATCCCAAATTAACTTTAATTAAAATTTTCCAATTAAATTTGAATATATATTTTTTAAAATATGAATATTACAAAATTGAAAAACCATTCTATTCCCACTTTTAAACTTTTTCACTTCTTCCATTTTTAATAAAGTGAACTTCTAAACCATCTTTTTCTTTTTATTAATTCATGCCAAAAGCAAGCAGGTACTCTAGCATTAGATACGATATTTACTATCAATTAGTTTGTATTTTAATACAAATATTTTTTAAATGAGTCATCCAAACACATACAAATATTTTTTAAATGAGTCATCCATGTGTTTGGCAATGTACATAGCAACATTGTAGTCATATATATATATATATATATATATATATAATGTGCTAAATGCTCATATTTTATATCGATGGCTGCGATTCATAATTACATCACATTATTTGTCGTAAAATCTATCGTGAACAGAGTAATTCCAAATTCCAAATTGTAATCGATAAATTGACATAAAATAACAATTATTCGCAGAAAAAGGCCGACGCATTAAACGATAGATTCTCCCGACAAATAATGTGAGGCAATTTACAACATGTACTATTATATTATTTTTTCTTTCCAAAATGGAAGATGGAAATTAACAATTATTTAGACAAGATGCCTGACACTATAAACGTTAGATTGACACTAGAATTATTTAGTACGACTTAAAATCAACATTTTTATCATTTCAAAACCATTTTTTATACTTTTTAAAGGACTGACGTTTTACTATTTTTAAAGAGGCTGACAACGGCTAAGTCCTAGAGAGATGTGTTTACATTGTGCGACATTTTAAATATTTTTGAAAAATCACGAGAGCCGAGTGCTGCACATGGCAATGTGAATAGTTTTTTGAGTTAGTGAGAAGACCACGATTTCTAGACGTTATTTTTCACGGTAATTAAAAGAGGCTCAAAACGGCTACTCCTAAGCATTTAAAAAGATGACTAGAGAGGTGTTGACTTTGTGTGACTTTTTGATTTTTTGGATGCCAAGAGCTGCACACTGCTACATGAATCGTTTTTTAAACTAGTCATATGAGGGCCGAGGGTTGCACATCGCTCCATGAATTGTTTTTCTTAAAAAGTGAGATAAATAAAATTGGAAAATGGGACCAAGTCATGTAATATGGGGGAGAACATATGTTATTAATTTTTTTAATTTTTTGAAAAACTGAGTTGAAATTTTTCATTGGATAAGTGCTTTTAATATAGCTTGTGATGGTGGTGGATGTCATTTAAGTTCTATTTTTTTTTATAATAACATTTATTGTTATATTAGAAAAAAACGTGGTATGTTTGTATAATATTGTAATATAAAATAAAATGGTAGTATAACAACTCATTAGAAAAAATCATTGATCTTATTCCATAGGATCTAAATACCACCTAATTAAACTCTTTAGTGATAAGCATGTCAGATATACTTAACCAAATTCTTCAATGATAAATATGCCACATACACCTAATCAAACTCTTCAGTGATAAGTATTTTAGATATATTCCTAAATAAACTAACCCAAAAGAAACTTAACTTGAGAAAACATTACACGAAACACCATAAATTAAAATGCTTGCTATGAAGGGCATTATCTTTTGGCACTTGGGTATCTTGCTTGGATTCATCATGACTTATGTCATTGGCAAATTGATCCTTAGAGCAAGAAACTACTCCATTTGCTACAAGTTCTAGCTTTGGATCACGATGGCCATGTAGACTCTCATCCCTTGAACCCTAACTTGTAGAAGATTTTGGCAAAGAAGGAGATTGGATTACCTCCATTGGAAAGTCGAGAAACCCATAAATTTGAGCCATCAATGAGATCACTGAATCCAATTTCAAACCAAGTTCTAGAAACATGCTTTGTTGAATTTGCATGAAACCCATATTTCCTTCTCTAGGTCCCGTGACACTTTTAGTGTGCTAGCAATCTCATGGTGAAATGGCTTTACTCCTAGAATTCCACTAAGGGATTCCTCTTATGTTCCTCATGCTAAAGATGCCATGCAAATGAGATGAAAACATGAGATATTGTACTTATGCCACCCCATGCTCTCACCTTTTAATAATATGTCGAATCTTAGCTAGCTCACACATCACACACCTAGATCCTACCCTATGTGTCATTACTAGCCATAAAATAAATGAATGATAGGCCATGTTTTTACTCAACATTGCAATAGATATGTCCTTCAAAGACCTAAAGTGAATTCTTATCATTTTCTTATTGGTAGTCTAGAGGCTTACTTCCATGCTCACACCACCACAGTAGAGGCTAAGAGTGAGGAGGGAAGAAGCCTCTACATGTACAAATCAAATATCCAAAGCCAAGAAACTACATGCATGATAGGTTGATCCATTATACTCGTTCTTAACTTACACATTGGTAGGAGAGAGCATACAAAATTGGGAGTATTTAAGAGCCTTAAATTTCCATCTCGGGAGTTCTATGTGATAATACACCCACATTGCAAGTCCATAATGATTGTGAGGTATAAGAATATTAGGGGAGAGGAATGAATGATATGGTCCCTCCTTTTATTTTGATAAAACCTTCATTCATGTCCATGGTAATGTTGGTCAAACGATCGACTCCCTGATTGTGGGATCACAACACATGGAAAAACTTAATTGCTTCAAATTGCTTAGCTAATGTAAGAATATGGTGGGAAAGATGAGAAAGACATAGGTTCTTAGGAGTATATTGATGTATAAGGGAATTGATTATCACCAATGAATCATCAATTACTATTTATTTTCTCACCTCTTAGCCTTTGAGCCTTTGCAATCCTCAATAGGAAACCATTGGCTATGCCTCATTAATAATGTAAAATCTTAAGCTCTAAGAAAAATATACTTCCATTTTTCCTTCAGGATCATAAATGATTGTAGTGATCGTACTTAATTAAATACAAAATTAAATACAATTTAACATATAATTCCCTTCTCATACGCAAATTATTCATTCACCAGCATATAAGCAAAATATTCAGCAGAGATTAAACTTTAGCTACAGTATGAAAATAACTCAGCAATTCATAAATAAAAATACTTTCTTCTGATGCTAAATCCCGCTGCTCCGTTGGTCCAATGCTGAAGTTGAAACTGTGTCAAACACTGCCCAAAAACCATGTTTTCCTCCCTGCCAGCTAGGAGAAGCATGTATGGCTCCCTAGCTCCAGGATACCATAAGGATATCTTGCCCCCCATGCCCAAAACCCCCAGCAAACCGGTGCCCCCTGCTTCTGATTCACCAAAAACCCCCAAAGCCAAACTCCTCACACCAGAGATCTCCACAAAAAATCTCCCACAGAAATATATCCCCCTCTCAAAATGCTTCCTGCCTCCCCAAAAGAATGCCCTACCCGTAAGACTCTTCCCCATCATATACTCCTTCACTGACTCTCCTCCCCTCATTAATTTCCTTATCTCCCCCTTTAATATCTTATCCCCTTCTTTAATGTCTTATCCCTTCCCGCATACGTAAAACATTTAATTAAACAAATTAAAATTATTAAGCCCTTAAATTTATTACCCATGTCATTGAATGTGATATGTAATTAATTAATTAATCAAAAGTTATAAACAATTAATTAATAAATAAATATTTAATAAATATTATTAATGCTAAACATTGTTTAATTAAAACCATATTAAGACAATTAATTATCTAATTAATTTTACTTAATAATCCCTAAGCATATATTCAACTAGGGTTGTTACATACACCCACCCTTCAGGAAACTTCGTCCCAAAGTTAAGGTATCTCGTGGTACAAAGGAAAAGAAACATGGTTCACACATTCATGACAATTGACCGACACTATCAGTAAGTAAGTCAAGAAAACTCATACATACTAGTGTATATGTACAAAAAATGCATGTGTAGCTAGTACATACAAGTCTCGTGCATGTACTAATAATCAATAGCTATCACCCTTTAGTAATTTATGTATGCATCCAATCCAATCAACAAGACTAGTCTTTTATAACAGACAATAAACCAATCAAATGTTTGAGAAATCCTTTAATTACAATTAGCCGATTCAACAGTTCTATTTAGACAACTGTGGTTTAGTTACGAAATTATGAATATTCATATATACACATTTTCTTTTTAGAAGGGAAAACATTAAATTCCACCATAAGACAAATCTCCATACTTTCTCAACTATTTCTACTCATCCTTCCTCCCTAACTTACTTCCATCTCCATTCCTATCCTTC
>ML778657.1:2117826-2128978 GCA_009831015.1 Picea engelmannii | reverse complement strand
AGAAATAGATCCCATAATATCCCATTATTCAATTTCGACACCCATTCATAAGATTATCATTTACCAAAATAGATTGCATCATATCCAACATCATTCTAATAGCATTTAAACATTCATAAAAAATTTCATTCTCACAATATGTCTCATCATATACATCATCATGAATAACATTTAAACATTCGTAAAATTTACATTCACATAGGAGATCGCATTATATACATCATCATCAATAACATTTAAACATTCATAAATGTTCATACATCTTAAAGTTTCACTGTGAATAGAAAATAAAGTGTATAGGCCTCAGGTAATCCTATCTGTCTAAGTCAAAAGGTGGTGTTACATACACCCAACCTTCGAGAAACATATTCTCGAGGTGGTCAAAAAAGTGAGGGATAGTCTCGTCGCTGTGTCTCGACGTCTTCCCAAGTAGCAGATCCTGGACTATACTTGTCCCACTGGACCTTAACTCGATCTACCAGACGGTTCCTGAGTTGTTGGACTCTACGGTCCAATATGCGTAATGGTTCTATCGTGAGAGTTCCCACGTCCGATACCTGCAATTCCTTCCAATTTAGTTTATGTGATTTATCAACAACATAATGACGTAAAATAGATACATGAAATACATTATGAGTTTTATGCAAGTGGGGTGGTAGTACGAGACGATAGGCAACGGGTCCAATTTTCTCTTGGATTCTGAACGGTCCTATAAATCGAGGTGACAAATTTGTCCCTTTCTCGAACCGTATGGTACTCTTATTAGGCTTGATATGAATGAAAACCTGGTCTCCCATTTCATAACTTCGGTCAGTCCTGTGTGCATCCGCATAACTTTTCTGCCTATCCTGTGCTTCCTTTAGTCTCTGCCTAATTTGAATCACCTGTTCCTCCATCTCTTGAATCAATTCTAGCCCAATTGTTACTCGGTCTTCTAGTCTATCCCAACTCAATGGTGTTCTGCATGGCCTTCCAGACAGAGCTTCGTAGGGTGGCATTCCAATAGAGCTATGAAAACTGTTATTGTAGGCAAACTCTACCAAAGGTAGGTACTTCTCCCACTGGGTTTGATTATCCATGACATACATCCTAAGCATGTCTTCCATGACTTGATTTACTCTCTCAGTTTTCCCATCTGTTTCAGGATGATAAGTTGTGCTTGAGTTCAACTGAGACCCCAACGCTGATTTCAAACTTGTCCAAAACCTAGAAGTGAATCGAGAGTCCCTATCTGGAATGATATTCTTAGGTATCCCGTGCAAACAGATAACCTCGCTTACAAACACACGTGCCACATCAGTTACATCATAAGTGTCTCTAACCGGAATAAAATGAGCACTCTTGGTTAACTTATCCACTATCACAAGAATGGCATTGTGTCTATGAGATGTGAGTAGAAACCCCACAACAAAATCCATAGAAATGACTTCCCATTTGGACATAGGAACATCATGTGGTTGTAGGAGGCCTGCCGGGTGATGGTGGTCGGCTTTCACTTGTTGACATTCTAGGCACTTGGCGAAGAAATGGACTACATCACCCTTCATGCCTACCCAGAAGAAGAGATTTCTCATGTCTGCGTACATCTTCTTCACACCCGAATGTGCACAATAAAGTGCTTTATGGGCTTCCTTCAGTATGATTCTTCGAATATCCCCATTCCCAGGGATGTACATCCTTCCTCGATATCTTAACAGTTCGTCTACTTCCAGACTATATCCTTCATACTTTGGATCTAACTGCCTCTCTCTCTAGAGGTTTGAAGTAACCTTTAAATACCAACTGTCTCCTTGGAGTTGTGTCAACACATATTCCCTCAGATTGACCTTTAAGGGTACCAAGGAGAAGATACGTGGTCTCCTACTCAAGGCATCTGCGACCACATTTTCCTTTCCCTTGATGTACAAAATACCAAAATCGTACTCACTCATAAACTCACTCCATCGCCTTTTCCTAGCATTCAGATCCCTTTGAGTGAAGAGATGTTTTAAACTTTGATGGTCCGTTTTGAGCTCAAAGTTTCGCTCCACAAGATAGTGCCTCCAAAGTTTCAGAGTTAGCATTACAACTGCCAACTCTAAATCATGAGTCRCGTATAGCTCTTCGTGTTTCTTCAACTTCCTTGATGCATAAGCTATCACTCCTCCATCCTGCATTAGCATGCCCTCCAACCCTTGCTTCGAGGCATCCGTGCAGACTGTGAAGTCCTTTTCCATATCCGACACTCGTAGAATTGGGGCACTAGTTAGTAACCTCTTAAGCTCGATGAATGCACCATCACATCCTTTTGTCCATTCATACCTGATCCCCTTGCACTGCAAAGTGATGATGGGTTTCGCTATTTTTGAGAATCCTTACACAAATCTCCGATAATAACCTGCTATCCCCATGAAGCTTCTCACCTCATGGGCATTTTTCGGCACTAGCCACTCCATAATGGCCTTTACCTTTTCTGGGTCCATAGAGATTCCTTCGCTGGAAATGATATGACCTAAATAATGAATTTCTTTCTGGAAGAAGGAACACTTTGACAACTTCCCATACAATTTGTTCTCCCTAAGGCAGGACAACACTACTCATAAGTGTTCCTCATGTTCTCTTTCATTCTTGGAAAAGATGAGGATGTCATCTAGAAAGACTTGTACAAAACGGTCTAAGTACTTCCGGAATACGCCGTTCATGAGGCTCATGAATACTATTGGCACATTGGTCAATCCGAAAGGTACTACGACAAACTCATAATGTCCAAACCGAGTTTGAAAGGTGGTTTTTGGGATGTCGCCTTCCTTAATCCTTAACTGATGATACCCTGATCGCAAATCAATCTTTGAGAATACAGTTGCTCCTTTCATCTGATCGAAGAGGTCATCTATTCGTGGCATTGGGTACCTATTTTTCACTGTAGCACGATTCAAGTCCCTGTAGTCTATACACAGTCGTAAGGATCCATCCTTCTTCTTTACAAAAATTACTGGTGCGCCCCAAGGTGAGACACTGGGCCTTATTAGCCCTAAGTCCAGTAACTCCTTCAACTGCATTTGCAATTCACAAAGTTCCGACACTGTCATCCGATACGGAGTCTTGGAAATTGGTTCTGCACCAGGTTTTAGCTCAATAGTAAAATCAAGCTCCCTCTCGGGAGGTAACCTTGGTAACTCGTTCAGAAAAACATCTTTAAATTCTGACAGTACCGGGTACTGATCCAATGAGGGTCCCTTCCTTTCGTTCACTGCTTCCACTACATAAAGTTGACACCCTTGTCTCAAGCATCGCTTAACCTTCATAGTTGAGATAAAGCGTAATGACACTTTTCTCCGTACACCCTGGATCTCTACTGGCCTTCCTTCGTCGTCTACACAGAGTACCCTTTTTGCGAAACAATCTACCAAAGCTCGATGAGCTTCTAACCAATCCATTCCAATGATTAGGTCATATGCCTCGAGAGAAGTGACGTATACCTTCAACCTGGTAGTACACACTCCCAGGTCTACTATGCAATTATCAACACTAGGTCCTACCGCTTGTTTTTCCCCTGAAGCCATCTCGACTTGTTTAAAGTCATCATGCTCGTAGGCTGCCAACCTACTCTTTTCTAATGCAGATGGTGAAATGAAACTATCTGTAGCACCAGAATCAAATAAAATCTTAACGTTTCTATGATTTAGCATACATGATGACTCCACCACCGTGGATTGATGTTCGGCCAGGAAATTATTAACCACTGCGTAAATTTGGTGGTTGCTACTTGCTCTCCCCATCAGTGCCTTTCCTTCTCTATGTGCGAATCCTGATTGTAACTCTGGGAAGTCATGCTGGTAATGGGGTCCTCTGCATCCCCAACAAGTAACACGATATTGAACCTGCGCACTGTTATGTGACTGTCTTTGAAATGAGTTCCTTCCCCTGGAACCCCTGCCCCTACTAGTTGTTCCCTAAGATGGTCGTGGACCTGTCCGCGTCATTGGTGATGAACGAGATGTTGCACTCGCAGCCATTGAAATCCATGCGGTTACTGTCCTTGGTGCGACTCTGTTACTATATGGAGGTGGCCTTGAGCCCCCTCCCCTGGAAAATGTCCTAGGGGCCTTCCCGACGAATCCAGGACAATGCGGAAATGTCAGTCTTTTACCCCCGGTTAAGTTCATGTGTTCCTCAGCATAACATGCATTTTCCATAGCTTCCGCTACCGAAGACAGTTTCCACATCCGCACCATAGCTCTTATATTAGGGTTCTATCCATAGACAAAGCGCTCTGCTTGTCATTGGTCATTATCCATATACGAAACATATTTGACCAATTCCATAAATCTGATCTCATATTCTTCTACAGTTTTGTTTCCCTGTACTAAGGCATGAAACGCCCCTACATGTTGTTCCTCATAATAAGCTGGCAGATATTTCCTTCGGAACCTCTCCTCGAAAATTTCCCAAGATACTGTGTCTGGGGTAAGATGCAGTTGTCTTTCCAGGTTTCCCCACCAGTTCAAGGCACTGTCTCTTAACTGAAAAAATTGTGATCTTCGCCTTTGAGTTGGACGCATAGTCCCTTAAGGCAAAACACCTTGACATGCCTTCCAACCATGCTTCTGCGCGTTCACTGGCACGACCCCTGGCAAACTCTGGAAGTTTGATCTTTTGCGATTCTCATGTGATGTCTTCAGGTGGAGGTCCTCCCCCTAAATCCCTTGACTCTTCTGCATTACCTATTCCAGACGGTGGGGGTTCCACTTCGGTCGCTGCTGGTTATTGCCCCTTTAAAGTCTCATTTATGGCCTCCAACGAGCGCAGTATGAGAGCTAGTTCGGGCGATGGTGGTGGCGGCGCTGGTGGTGTTGGTGGTGCCTGCGATGATGCTCCCCTGCCTCGACTCCCTCGAGTCCTAACCATCCTGTATTATTTAACCTGCATCAACCAAAGTTGTCAGGGTGAGTTCAAGGACGTTTCAAATTGGTGCTACTCAAACTAGAAATAGGGTTAGGCGTAAGTTTTTCCTTACTTGTCTGTAAACAGATGTTACTCTCTTTAGGGGATTGGCTAGGTTAGGGTTAAAGCATCTAAGCTTGATTTCTTCGCCTAAGAAAACTATTGACTCCCTTTCCCGGTAGCTACGCTAGCCTTGCGCCATACTTGCCAATTCCTCTAGCTTACTCTCCTAGTGCGTATGTCGCCTCCTTCCTGCTTGTCCTAGTCTAAGTCCCTTAAAATTTCCACTTACAACTAATTATCCTTGGATGCTTGACTCGTGAGCTTTCCTAGGCGTGTTGTACATATGCGTTCAATTGCACGTCTCGGTCGCTGCAGGTGCGAGTCTTTAAGGATTGTAGAGTGGCTTTCGGCATTGGAACTTAGCGCTTGTGCGTTGTGGTTATGTATTGCTTCCTGACTTGTGGTTGTATGATGTAGTGAGCCTTTGGCTATGAATTGAAGCTTAGTGTTTGACTTTGACTGGTGGAATGGAGTGGAATCACTTGGCGCTTGGCTCGATGAGTTGTGTGTACGGTCTCGTGAGCTTGGCGCTTGGATAATCGAAGATTATTCTTTAGGATAGTACTTTGCTACTATTGATAATTAAACTATTTATATGTGAATTTATTTGTAAAAGTGATATGTGTGGCGCGTTTGTGTTAGTGCTCTTCTTAAGGCACTTCGCTTGGTGGGTGGTCTTGGGTTCAAAACCCATGGACCCTCTAACGTTTTAATTAACTTTTAATGTAGTTTAACTTTACACTAAATACACAATTAATTTAATTAAAATTTTAATTTTTTAAAGATAATTAACTTTAAATTAACTTAATTAACTTTAAATTAATTTAATTAAATTAACCTAAATTAACTTTAAATTAATTTGAACTAAATTAACCTAAATTATCTTTACACTAAAATAAAATTTAAACGAACACACACATAATTTATAAAAAGATTTTTTTTAATAAATAATAGACGAAAATCAAAATAATTTAAAAACAAGTGCGGGCATGCATGGATTCCACGTGCCCGCCTTGCTTCCTCTAGCGCCTTCCTTTCCTAAACCCTAACTCTACATTTCCCGTCATTTTCTTTTGGCTACGCGGTCGACCGCCATGGTCGTTCCCTCTGCATCTTTTCTTTTTGGTGGTTCTCTCACTGAATTGGTATGCAATCAGTTCTTCCTTGGTCTCCTTCCTCATTTGTCAGGTGATGGCTTGTATTGTGTGTGTTCTAGGTTTTTTTTTTTGGTTTATTTTGTTTATTAATAAAAAAAAATTGTTTTGTTTCCTTTGTGCAGCGCGCGACTCCTCCTCCTCGACAGCTTGGGCATTTTTATATGTGGAGAGTGGAGGTGACTGTACAATATACAAGCTGGGCATTTGTGCAAAGTAAAAACCCCCGGTGAGCTCCTCCTCCATGTGATTTCAACACTCTGAGCGTTTGGGCAATTAGAGGTAGCTCGTGGATGCAAAGAAGAAGTGGAACCTTGAAACCCTGGAAAATCTTGTTCATGACCGCCTTCAATCGGAGGCTGGATACGTGACTTTCGGAGCCAATTCTTCAATAATAAGGTAGGCCGGAACATCCCAGCCTTTTTTTTTTTGCGGTGAGAAGTGTCGAATATTGAGCTATCTTTAATTCTAAGTCCATGGAATTTGAACTGTTATTTGTTCGGAGGGGAGAAGCAGATTAGGATTTGTCACGGTTGCTTTCCAATACGATGATAATTGGTGTATTTCGAGCATTTTTTTCCACTTTTCTGCAGCCACAATCGGTGCGTTTGATGGGATTTAGGGTAAAAAAAATCGGTTAAAATGATCTCGTTTTTCTTTTTAAGGACAGAAGAACGTTTAGCAGAACGCGATAGCTTTTTTTTTTGCGTTGCGTTCTTCTGTATTCATAGGTGCTATGTGGTGAATATATCTGGATTTTGAGTTCTATGGGGTCAGAGTTAAAGAAAGATATAATCTGTTCATAATTATTCTCGAGAGGGAATTCTTTTGAAATTCCAGAGTTGACGCCGCGAAAATTGGTCAATTTTGAGCTATCTTCCTTTCAGAACTACAATAGGAATGAAATTTGTAGTTTAATTGCCCTTGATATGATATTCTCGTCATTTTGGCACTCTGCACATTTGATTTCGGTCGGTATCCTCACTGCTTTGTGCTTTGTACAATTAAAATCGATGACTTAACAACTATTTTCTGCTTAGCAAGTCCTAAGTATAGGTTTTTTTTAAAATCGGGGTTAAATTAATAGAACAGGTGCCTTTTGATTGGTGTGTTTGATATTTATTTTTGGGTATTGCTTTGCAGGTTAGTGGAGCTGGAGCTTTGAGTCTGAGCTTGGCCCTAATTTATATTTACAATTACATATATATTTTCTTATACAGATTATTTAGGGATTGTTTAGGATTTCAGGGAAAAAGGGTTTCAATATAACCGGTTAGGGGTTATTTAAATTTTTGGGTTAGTGTTGAACAATTCCTTATTCCTTCTTACAAGCGGGTAGGTGGATAGGCCCTTAAGGCTCCAGTGCTTCAAACAGAAGCTCTGATACCATGTGTAGTGATCGTACTTAATTTAATACAATTTAACATATAATTCCCTTCTCATACGCAAATTATTCATTCACCAGCATATAAGCAAAATATTCAACAAAGATTAAACTTTAGCTACAACATGAAAATAACTCAACAATTCATAAATAAAAATACTTGCTTCTGATGCTAAATCCCGCTGCTCCGTTGGTCCAATGCTGAAGTTGAAACTGTGTCAAACACTGCCCAAAAACCGTGTTTTCCTCCCTGCCAGCTAGGAGCAGCCTGTCTGGCTCCTTAGCTCTAGGATACCGTAAGGATATCTTGGCCCCCATGCCCAAAACCCCCAGCAAACCGGTGCCCCCTGCTTCTGATTCACCAAAAACCCCCAAAGCCAAACTCCTCACACCAGAGATCTCCACAGAAAATCTCCCATAGAAATATATCCCCCTCTCAAAATGCTTCCTACCTCCCCAAAAGAATGCCCTACCCGTAAGACTCTTCCCCATCATATCCTCCTTCACTGACTCTCCTCCCCTCATTAATTTCCTTATCTCCCCCTTTAATATCTTATCCCCTTCTTTAATGTCTTATCCCCTTCATTAATATCTTATCCCCTTCTTTAATGTCTTATCCCCTCCTGCATACGTAAAGCATTTAATTAAACAAATTAAAATTATTAAGCCCTTAAATTTATTACCCATGTCATTGAATGTGATATGTAATTAATTAATTAATCAAAAGTTATAAACAATTAATTAATAAATAAATATTTAATTAATATTATTAATGCTAAACATTGTTTAATTAAAACCATATTAGGACAATTAATTATCTAATTAATTTTACTTAATAATCCCTAAGCATATATTCAATTAGGGTTGTTACAATGATTCCCTCCACACATGCCACCCATAGATATATCTACAATTAAAAAGTAAATGAAATTTAAAATATAACACCAAGTACCATATGTCCTTATAATGACAACACGATTTTAATCAATAAACAATAGTCATTGATGTCATATCAACTCTCAAAAGTCCATCAATTAGTTGTGATCGTAACATAATTACTACAAAGTAGTTCCATGTATTTATGATTGGTAGCATACCCACATCTCACAATTTCTTTTCATAGCCCACTCATTTATTAGTGGATCCTCCCACTATAAGAAATTAATACAAAAACTTGCACGGGAAATGATTATAGGTTGTCATCTATGCTTTTATTGAACCCTCCATGTGCAGGTGTTATTTGGACATTTTTGTGTAAGGAGTTTGATTCATTTCTCTCAATGTTGAAGAAATGTCTTCTTGAGGGGTATTAATGTGCCACTTTTGTCCTCTTGTGAAACTTCATTCCTTTTGTTGAATGCATCCCAAATCACTACAAAGATAACTCGTGACATCAATAACCTCTACAAAGACATATTGTGACATCACAAACCTTATTTA
This sequence comes from Picea engelmannii, assembly GCA_009831015.1. NCBI lineage: Eukaryota > Viridiplantae > Streptophyta > Pinopsida > Pinales > Pinaceae > Picea > Picea engelmannii. Next base: position 2,120,014 of record ML778657.1, on the reverse strand, counting down.
TGTAGTGCAAAACATAAGAGGAAAGTTCAATCTTACTAGAAATACCGGATTCAAACCTCACAAAATAACTAGTTTGACTAATACAAGGTCACATGGTTATCTCTTTATTATGAGAATGTCTATGCACTAAGAACTTTGAAAAATGTGTGGTCCTAATTCAAGCATGGATTTAGAAAATTTATATCCCATTTATGAAACAATCACCTCATGATGACTATTAGTCAAATGGTGCCCATTCTAGTCGATGTAACCCATTGAATTGATGAGTCATTGGCCATTCCTAGAGTTATTGCATTCACATGGGAAGAGACTTTCCAACAAACTCCAATTTATCTATAAATAGAGGCCTTCATCCTCCATTTTCACAAGCTAAAGTTTACTAATGTTATGCTACCAAATTGTTTCAAGGATTGAAGTGATGGCTTGGACCAATACTTTTCTTGAGTCTTCATACTATGAAGTTGCCAAATTTCTTTCTTAATATTTCCTTTTCATTGTTATGTTGTCATAATTTCCCATGAATCAAAGAGAGTGTGCTAATTGAGGAAAGAAATCCACAAAGAGAGAGGATGGGAGGCTACCTTTGATACTCCTCAAGGTGAAATTCTTATGTTTTTATATAGGTTTCTCATTGATGATAATAAATATCTCATCTACTTCCTCCCAAATAGATTATCATTTGTTTGCAAGTATTTTCAATGGGTGCTAGTGAAAGCTAATGCTTCCCTATCATGAAGCATTATTTGCAATGGAAATACATACAAACAACAATATTTTGACTAGAAGTTCTTATTGGTACATGCACAATTTATTATAATATGGTGTAAAAAGATGAAATGTAAAAAATTGATGAGGACATTGAGTGAGGCAAAATGTTAACATGATATTTTAGTATCTAAATGATAGAATTTATTAGTATAAATTTGTAAAGTTGTAAATAACAACTAGTTTTTTTTACCCCTATTTTTGCATATTTTTTAATGTTAATTTTATATTAAAATCAATAAAATTAGTGAAGCCTTGAAATTATGAGGTCAATCATTAAGACCATGCTTGCGTGTCTTAACATGTTATTATTATTATTATTATTATTATTATTTAAGTGTGTAGGTTTTAGTATTTTGTACCATGTAAGTTGTTTTTCAAATGACAAGTAAATAAAATTATGCTAGAAATAGAATACCTATATGTATTTTAGAATTATGATATATGTAAAAAAAAATGAAATAATATATTTTCCTTAAAAAATGTATATATATTGAGAATTTGCATACAAATTTTTATAAGTATGCATAGTTTCATACAGCTTAAACCACTAAATTTTTCAATCCGAAACTAAAACCAAAGCAACCAACTGAAACAATCCAAAGTTAGAAAAAGAAACAATCATGTTAATTTTTTTTTGAATTTATAGAAAGGTGCACACATTAATAATGCACACATATTTTTTTACATAAAAGGGATTTGATACATCATTAGTAAAGTTAAAATATGTGTTGTTCGAACTTTGAAAATCCTCTATTAAACTATTAGGACTCTTCGAAAGATGCTCATAATGAAAATTCAAAAGTGGCTCAATGAACCATTGAGCCATTTTAAAAACGTTACCTTCAAATGTATGAGAGTGGCTTGATGAACCATCGGGGGGCTTTTAGAAAAGATAACACATCTTCAAAATTTTCTTGATGAACCATCGTGCCATTTCGAAAGATGATGTTCAAAAATAGCTCAATAAAGACACTTTCAAGATGACCTTTGAATCGATTTGATGAACCACCGTGCACTTTCAAAAGATGCATGATAAGAATTTTGAAAATGGCCAAATTAACTATTGGATTATTTCAAAAAAATGCTCAAGCGTCACCTTAAAAAATGACCTGATGAACAATTGAACACTTTTTAAAGACATTTCATTTGAAAAGTGAAATCCATCCGATGAATGATCATAAAACTTGGAAAGATGTAATTCGAGAAGACCTTGATGAACCACCAATGGAATTATAAGATTAAAAGGTGGAACTTAGGAATTTATTCAATGAACTTGCGGTCTCTTTCCGATTATGTTACTTGGGCTGAATGGGATGTTCAAGATTAAGAATGATGGGGTACTCAAAACCACACTCACACTAAGAATAAAATTGGGTCAAGAGAAGATCATTTCTTTTGGAGTTAGGTGGAGGAGGGCCTA
>ML778657.1:2095965-2113405 GCA_009831015.1 Picea engelmannii | reverse complement strand
GCTTAAGAAACAACTGACTCCTATTATTCATGCACCTAGTTCTTTACCCTTCCACATAATCAGGTATACAGCATATGAAAGAAGGACATAGCTAAGAATCAGGATGCAGAGACAAAATCCCATCAACACCCAGGGGATAATCATCCCCATGAAAGGGGTTCCGCTCCACTGCCTCCGCGTTGATGTAAGAAAGAGTTTAACTGTGAGACCTCTTCGACGCACCCTATGCGGAAGGACTCGACTGCACTCGATGCAGGAATCTCCAGGCTCAAACAGAGAAACAATCGAAACTCATTTATCTCTCTCTCAGATTTCTAACTTGATATGAAATCGTATATGCAGCATATAGAAGGAAAGCATAAAAGAAAGCTAACATGCAACAGCATAATATTAACAAGACACAGAGAATAATCACAGCCATGACCTGAATCAATATTTCTATTAATTCACGAACTGTACATGGGGACTCTTCATAAGTTCTCTGCTTGTTCTTCCTTCTTCCTCCTGATGCTAACGCTGATCTCAGATCTCTCTAATCTTAATAATACAGAAAAGGAGGGTGCCTATATTCTGTTTTCCCTCACAAAAGCTGAATTTTCTAATCTACACTTAATGACCCTATCTACCTGTATCCAATCTAATCTTTCTGCATTAAAATCTAATAAGTGTTCCTGCTGTACAAGGACGAGAGCTTATCTGCTCCAGGTCCCAATTGATACATGAGTATGCCTAAATATGGATTCTTTTATTCAATCGGCGGCGCTCTTCAAAATAGTCACGACCGTGACCCTGACGTCTCCCTTTGAAGTCTTTTCCATCTTCCCGTGCAGGCTCGCACGACGAGGTGCGGATGCTCCTGCATCATGTTGACACTTAAAACACAATACATGGGTTGTGAAGTCCAAACAATATTTTTGGATGAAATGATACCCGTATTTTTTTTATAGGAATTTATTCAATGAATTATTAGATGAATTATAAATATGCATGCATTTGAAAGTTCATATTATTCTAATTAAATACTGAGAGAATTAGGAAGATGTTCAAAGCAAACTTCTAAAATAACTTGATTAATTGTCGGGTCATACTAAAATATTCTTCAAGTTCAAAATTTAAATGTTGTTAGATGAATTGTCTAGCACATTCCAATGATGCAAACCTTTTAATGTCAATAAATGCTTGATGAACTATGATAGCATTTCAAAAAAAGTGATCAATAAATGCAAAGGAATCCCAACAAGAGTAAGTTGAAAGGTTTCTAGAGATTCAACCTCTTTAAATACAAGAAATCTCTTGCTAGGTGATGAACAAAATATTTCGAATGAAAAGGATGAAGAGGACCCCAAAAGTTAAGCTACATAAGAGACTAAGGTTCTCAGGAAAATATGAAATAGGCCATAACCCATCATCTCTATAAAAGTTTGCAAGCATCAAAATACAAACATTCCTCAATCAAGCATTAACAAGAAGAAGAAAAGAAAAAGAAAACTCAAGATTGAAAAAGGAAGAGGGTCCTCAAGTTAATCTAATAGATACATATGACACTTTTCTTTATATTTCATATGTTTGACACTTTAATTAATGATTGTTATTGCAAATTAGACATTGTTTGCATTGTACATTCATTAATAAAATCATCATTATGCATCCATTATAGAATTACCATATTAGCATCTTCACATGCTTCAATGAGAGTTTCCAAATTCAATTGCAATGTTAGATGTTGGATGTGTGGTGGCTTTAATGGTGAACATTATTGAGGCTTGCAAGGCATGCATGTAGCCACATGTAAGTTTTTGAAATAATCCAATCCCCAATTCTGAGATAGTTTGTTTTGTTTCCAAAACCATATATTATCATGTAGATTAACCATTACAATGAGAGTTGTCTCCTCTATACATTTTCATAGTCGTCTCCTATTTGCATTTTCATAGCCAAGGAAAAACCATTAATATTTGAGGATTAGGGAGATTTGAGTTACTTGAAAATAAGTATCTTATGTCTTGAATTGACTCAAAACCCAAATTATAACTTGTTCGAAATTCTTACTCCAACACCTAGGTACTTTGTTATCTAGTGATTTCCTTACTGCAATCAGATTAGCATCTCACAAAATAATAATAGACTACTGAAATATTCAACTCAATATCATGCAATGGAAGCATAAAATAGGAAACCAAATCAAGCACACATGAACACTAGTATTTTGGGTAGATACCCTAGGAAAAACCCCAGAGGGAAAACCAGTGTTGAGAATGATTTTATTATGCTAAAATCAGGGCTCCCATAACAGGGATAATGTCCCACTGAGAGACATACAACTGCAGACTAACCTGGAAAGGTCTGACCTGTTGTAGAATTAGTTTTGGCACACTTTTCTAGGAATCTAAGACTTTCCCTTCTATGACCCGTGGATATCTGCAACTATCTCCACTATGACCCGCCGAATTTCGCGACTGTCTCCACTATGACCCACAAATGTGTATGAAAAAACTGTACGATCCAACACTCTCCTATGGCTTCCTTCTACTAAAATCCACCTGTGTATGCCTCTATTCTCTCTTCTCATTGAATTGTATGATCTCTAGATGAAATCCTTTCTTCACCTATCCAAGATCTTGAACCACAATCCTTCGTGATCCAATACTTTGTGTTTTGATTCCCTCAACACAAATCCTTTCAAGTGTATTTCTCCTTCACCCTAGCCTTGCTTCTATAATCATGAGTTATAATCTATTTCTAATATCAAAAGTAATCTACAGTTGAGATTACTTCTCATACTCAATTGAGATTTAGATTACATGTTTCATGCTAAGTGTTGGAGATATTACACACTCACCTATAATTATTTTCCAAATTTTTATAGTCCTGTTATCCCCTAGCTTAGGGATAACTAAGGAGGTTAAGTCTCGAGGCCCACAGGTCCTAGACATGGAGTACCGAGAGCCATATTGACTTGAGCCTGACACTGGAGGGCCCATTCTTCTTCTTCAACGTCTCAATCCTGTCATCAACAACAACATCCATCCCATTAGCTTGGTCCCAAAACAACAATGGGTTTTTCTCCATGAGGTGATGAGTTCGGGTATCATGGTATGTGTCGCTCTAATTCTCAAAATTTTTGAATATGTGCATTTAATTCTCTTTTAATCCATGACATGTGCTTGGAATTTATTCCTTTTGACTTGTCTATACCTGGGGGGGTGACTAATTGCCCTAGCAAGTTGGTTCCCTTAGGAGTGAGTTTCCACTAGGTGGTTTCATGAAAGGTCATCGTCCATTCCCACCATACTTATCACTTTTGATTATCTTCCCTCTCATCTATCCACTGCATTGGTTCAGTCATTGGGTTTTCCAAGCTAGTTAAGGGTTGTACCTTGCCTTGTGGGAAGAAGGGGATAAAGGCCCAGAGAGTAAAAGCGACTGGTAAGAGATAAAATCCAAAGAATAAAACCTTCATATGCTTCACCCAGGGATCCCCGAGAAAGTAGTAAAAATATTCTCAATAATATGAGGGAGGGACCCATAAAATAAATAAACTCAAGACCTAGTTGGAGGATAGGGGTCTCATCATGAGCCAGCCTATTAGGTCCATGTGAATGTAGCGGTATGACACTACCATTCAGCTGGTCACCACGTCAGAGTAGTGCCTCTTTGTAGCATATCGAAGAGAAAGGGGGTCTCATCATAAGACAAACTTCTCATCTCCGTGAAATTCTTGTGGGTAACATTGTCACCACTAGTCACCATGCCAGGGCAGTGTCCCCAAACTATTCTCTTGAAAGTAAAAGTAATAAGATAAAAATGTAAAAAGGGCATTGAATGGGCTTGGAAACATTTGCATCCATGACAAGGTGCAACTCACCCTCTTCAGAGGCACCCACAGGTAAGCCATACATTTCCATGTCATCACTGCACCCATTGCTCAAACATCCCCATACCATCTCATGCACTTACATGACCTATATTGGTCTTCACTTGGAAACATCCCACATCTAGGGAGAATTAGCCCAATAGGAAGTCTTGAAACCCTCTCCAAACCTGGCTTGTAGAATAGCATAACATCTTTGAGCACTTGTCTGAGAAAGGGGGGTTTCATGAACATGTTTGGATAACTTGATTATTATATGTGATTGACGTTGCTATGATCCCTGTGACTTATGATCCCATGGAGGGCATATTTGTTGTTGCTGCAGGACCATGCCTGACAGATAGGTACACATGGGGATATGACTAGCTCAGACCTCCATAGGGATAAAATCCCATCAGATGGATGCTCAGACCTCAACCAGAGGCATACATATACCAAAGGCTTGCATCATAGAGTGAGGAGGATGTTCCACCAGAGAAAACTTGACAGGCTTGGACCCAGGGGGGTCTTTCCCTACCACCATGATGTTGGCCCTTGAAGGCCCTTGATGTCATCATTCAGAGCCTCGGCGTCACCCAATTGAGGCACCCATCTTGAGGACGACATTGGTTGGCACATGTGGCAGTTCCAGAGGGGTTTTGAACCCCAACATTCCACTTGGAGGGCTAACGTTCCAACAAGGAGGCTAACGCCACCCTAGGAGGGGCATGACATCATGCTAAAAATCTTAGATTAGGGTTTTATTTGACAAATTTATGTAAAATTGGATTTTCTCATGTAAACTAGCCATGTCAGCCTTTTTGACGTAATTTTGTAATTAAAGGTCATTTTGATTGTATAAATAAGGGATTTTCCCCTTGTATTTTATCAGAATTCTTTCACTCTCACAGGTAAGGTCTGGAATTTGGATCCTTTAAGGTTACTAGTTGAAGTTAAGTGGTGCACAACTCTTGGAGGAGGCTTACTTTGGTATTTTTTTGGAATTTTCTTGGTGGAAAGTCTTCAACTAGGCTATATGCTAGATTATTCTTGGTGAATGTGAGTGAATTTATGCAATTCTTCTTTACTTTGAATGGTTATAGTACATTTACTTTTCATTTTGATAATATTATGAAATTTCTAGCTTAAACCCCTAGGAGATCAAGCACATGTTATTGTCCTTGTCTCAATAGCTTTTCACCTACTAGATTTTGCTAAGTAAGCCTATCCTTTGAAGCATGTGCTAGAGCCCTACCATTGTAGCACTCTAGCATCATTTGCTTCATCAAGCCTTCATTTACTTTAAGCTTGAGCTAAAGAAGAAGGAAAACCGCTAGGGCCTAGGGTTACCTACTTCCTAGTAGTCGTTTTCCTTCTAGGGTTTGTTGATTGAGGCCTTGGGTTACCAACAGCTCAACCATCATCCCTATTGTCCTTAGCTCACACATTATCATCTGATTCCTTCAAGATTTCTGCTGCAAAAGATGACTCCATTAGCCCTAAGGACACTGATTTAGACCTTATGTTTGTTTGATTGATGAGAACAACCCTTAAATATTCTACCTCAAGCTAATTACTAACCTTTCCTAACCCTAGATTAGACTAATCCACTGACATTATTGCTACTATTACAAAAGTAAGCTACAACCAATTATTACAGTAGTAAAAGCTCTTAAAATCAATCACAAAAGTTGATTTTTACATTGCCTCAGTAGCTTCTGATAAGTGCTAGTATATTGCTATTGTTAGATTATTATTTTAGGTCATTTTGAAGCTTATTTAAGGCATTGATTGTTAAGCTATCATGTTATATACATTGCTGTTATAGATTTGTGTTTGCTTCATCTCAAATCAACTTATTTCTTTCATTGACAAATTCCAAGGTTTTATGAAGTTCTAACATCAATTGTACTTGAAAACATAGTGTTTTCTTGTTGCTTTGTTCTGGGAAGGTACACTCAATCATCTCATTGCTTCATTTGTAAAAAAATTGGGACTTTTTGATCGATGTGACTTGTGAGAGGGGATATATTTTCTTGATACTTCAACCTTTTCCTTCTCAAACCCCCATGTCACCAAGGATGTATCCCCTGGGTTATCATCCCTAAATAGAAAGATATGTCTTATTAAGGTGACAATGACAGGACAACCTCCAGTTACGCCACTTTTCCCTCCTTCAACCTTTCCCTTTGGGACAAGTACAAATTGAACGATGAAATTTTGGCACCATTGCAGGGGAACACCGAGTCAATTATCCTCAAAGAAGACACTTTTCAGTAAGCCTTTCCTCAAAATCATTAACTTCACAAAACTTACCTGACGACTCCACTAAGTGTGATCCCCTCATCCCTTTGATAGTTTCAAGAAAATTATCTGGCTACTCCGCTAATGACAAATCCAACCATGACTTCTCAATGGGACCTAAGAAATTTCAAACCCTTAGACATGAGTAAAATCTCAGGATACCCTAGGAAAATTCCCCCTAAGTATGGAAAATGGTTCCCTAAATTTGCTGGTAGTGATGGAGCTAGAGCCGTATCACATGGCTGATTTTTGGACTTTCTTTCAACTTCACCCTATTAGTGATGATGCTGAATATTTGGCAGTGAAACTCTTCTCTGCCACTCTTCATGGAAATGATAGGAATTGGTATGATGACCTCCCTGATGCTAGCATCACATCTATGGACCAATTGGAGGAAACCTTTCCCAAAATATGAGGTATTAAGTTGGAAGACATCTCAATACTACTAAAAATACTCGAGCATATAAAGAAAAATAAGAATGAGACTATCATAGAATTCCAGGATAGGTTTGAGGACCTGCTATTTCGAATTCCTGGAAGCCATCATCCTGAATACAAGTACCTCGTTGATCTCTATACCAATGCACTCTTAGTGCATTTAGGGTTTCCCCTCAGTAAAAAGGGCCCTAGAACACTCCATGAAGCTCATAACATGGTTAGAGAAATCAACACAAATATCTCCTTGTCCCAGGAAAGACACCTCTTTACCCCAAACACTCTTAGTCTGGAGAGATTAGTTTCCCTTGAGACCTTTACTGCTTATTTCCAAGAAGAAGGGGAACAAATCATCGACCAAAAAGAGGCTAAGGAGAAAGATCTTGATTAGGTTTTCCAATCCCACAAGGAAGATCAAAGGATTACTTATTCTCCTAATAATAATGAAGGCATGGTTGAGGAGATAGAACTTGAGGATATAAAACACGATGATGAAGTATTTATGTGTCCTCCTCCCTCTAATGAAGCCATCCAAAATCCCATTTTTTTTGCACAAGAAGAAGCGAATGAGGTTAGTCACTTTCATTTTCATGTTTTTGATAATACCTTATTCTATGATTCAGAGAATGAAGAAGAAATGGAAACCATGGACAAGATAAATCCTCTATATTATAAAGTTGAAGGTGTAGAGGAAAGTCTTCCATTTGATGAAGTTATCCAAATACTTGAAGGTCCCGCACAAGAAGAAGTAAGCAAGGTGAGTTATTTCCCTTTCCAAATTTTTAACGATTATTTATCTTATGATGTGGAAAGTGAAGAAGTGTTGGATGTTTTAACCCCTTCATGCTATGATGAAGATGATGACTTTGTTGATAACATTGATGAATTCATACATGTCAGGAAGCGTAAATGGGATGTGATTGGATATGATGGGGATCCCATTTATGACATTGAGGGTCGTTTCCAAAATTTTTCTTTACCATTATCACATGAAGTTACTAATAAACATGAAATTTGACAACAAGGACATGACATGATTACAAATTTTTTTCAGACACCCAAAGATGACCTAATGCTATGCTCTCCTAATAATTTTAGGTCATACCTTGAGGATTTTGATGATTATTACTTTGAGCATGTGGATTTATTCCATGAAGAATATTACCAACCACAGTTGTGCTCAGATCTTGATGGAGGTAAGGAAATCGTTTTCCCGAAGAAGGATCCTTGTGATAATGCTTTCTAGTTCCCTCCGACCATTTTATCTTGCTATGTCATCAAAGGTGTAGTTAGGAAGCATGCCATTTGTTTTAAGTTTCCTCTAAAGAAAAACCTAGATTTCAAGGGTAGGTTGAATACCTCCAGAAGAAGATTGTCATCTCATTTTTTCAACCTTCCCTTAATAATTTGTCAGTGATCTTCTAGGTCCTTGTTAATACCTTCCCAAACCTCATATTGTCAAGACGTCCAAGGTAAACAACCTTCAGACTCTTTGATTTGGTCTATTGAACCTTTGTTTTTTCACGACCCCTTTCTGAACTGGATTGAGAACTTTCCTAAAGGTGTTAATTGGCATGATTTTTGGCCTCCTTCCCACCTCCATGAGTTATATTTTACGATTTCCGATGATACAATACATTCTATAACACATGTTATTTTTGTGCTTGACTTATCATTGTTTTGGTTTATGATGAAGCACAGAGGCATGCATCATGAGACATTGCTGGGATAGTTTCACTGACTATTTGACTACACCTAGCATTCAACCAATAGGTAGGTAGAGGTTAGAAGGTAGGAATTTGCATTCATTGTATAACCATATTCATTTCATGATAGAGTAGTTGTATTTCCATTTGTATATATGATTGATTACTTTAATTGTATTGTACCATATATGATCTAGGGGTGATATCACCACCCCAAATGATTGCTAATAGATTTTGTTGAGATTTAGTAGTTCACAGGTCATACCAGATATACTGAGGTTCTCATGCGCTCTACGGTGAGCACATGTCCCCGAGTTGGAGCCATATGTTATGCCCCAACCTAGGGATAACTAAGGAGATTACATCTCGAGGCCCACATGTCCTAGACATGGAGTACCGAGAGCCATATTGACTTGAGCTTGGCCCTGGAGGGACCATCCTTCTTATTCAACGCCTCCATAATGTCAACAACAACAACATCCATCCCATCGGCCTGGTCCTGAAGAAGCGGCGAGTCTTTCTCCATGAGGTGATGAGTCCGGGTATCATGGTATGTGTCACTCTGATTCTCAAAAAAATTGAATATGTGCATTTAATTCTCTTTTACTCCATGATGTGTGCTTGGACTTTATGCCTTTTGAATTTTCCATACCTGGGGGGGTGTCTGAATTCCCTAGAAAGTTGGTTCCCTTAGGAGTGAGTTTCCACTAGGTGGGTTCATGAAAGTCCATTGTCCATTCCCACCATACTTATCACTTTTCATTATCTTCCCTCTCATCTATCCCCTGCATTGGTTTGAGCATTGGGTTTTCCAAGCTAGTTAAGGGTTGTAACTTGCCTTGTGGGAAGAAAGGGATAAATACTTAGAGGATAAAAGTGGTTGGCAAGAGATACAATCCAAAGAACAAAACCTTCATATGATTTTCCCAGGGATCCCCTAGAAAGAAATGCAAATTTTCTCAATAAGAAAAGGGAGGGAACTATAAAATAAATAAACTCAAGACCTAGTTGGAGGATAGGGGTCTCATCATGAGCCAACCTATTAGGTCCATGGGCATGTAACAGTATGACACTACCATTCAGCCGGTCACCATGCCAGGGTAGTGGCTCTTGGTGGCATAGCCAAGAGAAAGGGGTTCTCATCACGAGCCAACCTTCTCATCTCCATGAAATGCTTGTGGGTAACACTGTCACCACTTGTCACCATGCCAGGGTAGTGTCCCCCAACTATTATTGAAAGTAAAAGAAATAAGATAAAAAGGTAAAAAGGGCATTGAATGGGCTTGGAAAAATTTTCATCCATGACAAGGTGCAACTCACCCTCTTCAGAGGCACCCACAGGTAAGCCATACATTTCCCTTTCATCACTTCACCCATTGCCCAAATATCCCCATACCATCTAATGCACTTACATTACATATATTGGTTTTCACCTCGAAAAATACCACATCTAAGGATAATTAGCACAATAGAATGTCCTAAAACCCTCTCCAAACCTATCTTGTAGAATAGCATAACATATTTGAGCACTTCTCCGGGAAAGGGGGGTTTCATGCACATGTTTGGATAACTTGATTATTAGATGTGATTGAAATTTCTATGATCCCTGTGACTTATGAGTCCATGGAGGGCATACTTTTTGTTGTTGTAGGACCATGCCCAACATACAGGTACACATGGGGAGATGATTAGCTCATTTGTCCATAGGGCTAAAATTCCACCAGATGGATGTTGAGACCCCAACCAGGGGCAGACATATACCAGAGGCTTGCACCAGAGACTGAGGAGGACGTTCCACCAGAGACAATTTGGCAGGCCTGGACCCAGGGGAGTCTTTCCCTCCCACCATGATGTTGGTCCTTGAAGGACCTTGACTTCATCATTCAAAGCCTTGGTGTCACCCAGTTGAGGCACCCAACTTGAGGATGACATTGGTTGGCACGTGTGGCAGTTCCAAAGGGGTTTTGGGCCCCAACGTTCCACTTGGAGGGATAAATTCCCAACAAGGAGGCTAACGTCACCCTAGGAGCGGCATGACATCACGCTAAAAAGATTAGATTAGGGTTTTATTTAAAAAATTATGTAAAAATAGATTTTCTCATGTAAACTGGCCATGTCGGTCTTTTTGACCTAATTTTGTAATTAAAGGTCATTTTGATTGTATAAATAAGGGATTTTCCCCTTGTATTTTATCATCATTCTTTCACTCACACAATTGAGGTCTAAAATTAAGATCATTTAACGTTTATTGGCTGAAGTTAAGTGGTGCGCAACTCTTGGAGCAGGCTTACTTTGGTATTTTTTGGCATTTTCTTGGTGGAAAGTCTTCAATTATGTTATATGATAGATTATTCTTGGTGAATGTGAGTGAATTTATGCAATTCTTGTTTACTTTGAATGGTTATAGTACAATTACTTTTCATTTTGATAATATTATGAAATTGCTAGCTTAAAACCCTAGGAGATCAAGAACATGCTATTGTCCTCGTCTCAATAGATTTTCACCTACTATATTTTTCTAAGAAAACATATCCTTTGAAGAATGTGATAGAGCCCTACCATTGTTGCACTCTAGCATCAGTTTCTTCATCAAGCCTTCATTTACTTCAAGCTTGAGATAAAGAAGAAGGAAAACCGCTAGGGCTTAGGGTTACCTACTTCCTAGTAGTCGTTTTCCTTCTAGGGTTTGTTGATTGAGGCCTTGGGTTACCAACACCTCAACCATCATCCCTATTATCCTTATCTCACACATTATCATTTGATTCCTTCAATATTGTTGTTGCAAAAGGTGAATCCATTATCCCTAAAGACATTGATATAGACCTTATGTTTGATTGATTGATGAGAACAACCCTTAAGTATTATACCTCAAGCTAATTACTAAACTTTACTAACCTTAGATTAGAGTAATCCACTAAAATTATTGTTTTTTTTACAAAAGTAAGATACAAACAATTATTACAGTAGTAAGATCTCTTAAAAACAATTACAAAAGTTGATTTTTACATTGCCTCATTAGCTTCTGACAAGTGCTAGTATATTGTTATTGTTAGATTATTATTTTACATCATTTTGAAGCTTATTTAAGGCATTGATTGTGAAGCTATCATCTTATATACATTGATGTTATAGATTTCTGTTTGCTTCATCTCAAATCAACTTATTACTTTCATTGACAAAGTCCAAGTTTTTATGAAGAACCAACATCAAATGTACTTGCAAAAATAGTGTTTTCTTATTGCTTTGTTTTGGGTAGGTACACTCAAGCATATCATTGCTCCATTTGTGAAAACTTTGGGACTTTCTGATCGGTGTGACTTGTGAGAGGGAAAATCTTTTCTTGATACTTCAACCTTTTCCTTCTCAAAACCCTAGGTCACTTGGGACGTCTCCCCTGGGCTATCATCCCTAAATAGAAAGATGTGTCTTATTAAGGTGACAGTGATAAGACAACCTCCAGTTATGCCAATTTCCCTCCTTTAGCATTTCCCTTTGGGACAAGTACAAATTGCGCGTTAACAAATCCAATGTTGAGAAATAATCCTTGGATGAGAATATTCTCTCTAGATAATATTCCCCTACAAAATAGGATGTTCCTCTTCAGTTTACAGTCAGTTACACTTAGACTAGTGGAAGTCGTGACTCGGTTAAATGATGATTGCATGTATCAGTTGACTAGGACTAGGTGACAATTCACTCCAATGTCTGTCAGTGAGTGTCTATATATCTCTAGATCACTACTATGGTGCATTAGTTACTCATGTAGAATATATCTATTGTAAATTGTTCACTCTTTGAGTGTGAAATAGAGTCAATACAATTCTTTGATTCTCTCTCTCTCTCTCTCTCTCTCTCTCGTTTCCATCTTTTCTCATTTTTCTACAAATTGTGTATGTCCTTTGCTAGCTAGATCTTATATGTGTAGGTTCATCCACATTTTCATGGTATCAAAGTCGACAAATTTCTAGGAAAAAGACACACCCGACTCTTTTTGTAGGTATTAAAGATTGAAGAACACACAAAAGATGGATTATTCATCGACAATACTTCTCACACCTCATAAATATTTGGAGTGGAAGCCAAAAATTATGCTTCATCTCAGATGTAGAGGCTTGTACCAAATAACTACAAAAATGGAGGTAGAGCCTGATTCTGTCGATGATAAAAATGACTTTCTCAATAGACAAGATATAGCCATAGGATGTATCTTCTTGTCCATTTCTCTTGAAATTCTCCACCAAGTATATGATGAATCACAAGACTCAACTCCAAATGAACTATGGACCAGATTGGAGGTTCTATTAAGGAATAAAGAAGATTGAGATTGGAAATATAGAGCTATAAGAGAAACCATCATAATATCAAGCCTCTTATTCTGAAGAGTCTTCTACAAAAGTATCTACACACATTTGTATTCCATTAATTAAAGATGATGTCTACTCCATTTCATTTTTCATTTTATCTAATTTATTTTTTTATTTTCTGAATTTCACGTGGAAGATATATTGCATGCATCTCAAGAGTCATATGCAGACAATTTTCCATGCGCCATGCATGCATCTCAAGAGTCATATGCAGAAAAGTTTCCATGCGCCATGCATGCATCTCAGGAGAAACATACATGCATCTTAGGAGAAAAAAAGGGGGTCGTGCACATTAGATTCAATTATGATATTTTCTGAGAAAAATATGTAGAAATAAATTAGATATTTGAATTCCTCTTGGAAAAATATCCAATTTCAAAAAACCAATCGTCCGGAATGAAGTTCGAGAAGTGAACCTATGATCATTTTAAAATCAAAATTTTTTTAGTGTTTTTCCGGAAACGACCACACGGTTTTCAAAATTCATCCAAACTTTATTTGGATCTTCTTCATTACAAGAAGAGAAAGTGGATATGTGTCGACATCTCAATGGTGCATATACTTCAACAGATACGTGCATACATCTACATCTTCAACAAAATATTCAACGAGAACAAACTTGCACAATTGCGAGGTCTTCTTGGAGTGAAGGACATGGTTTTTTAATAACTGTGTTTTGTTCCTTCTCATTTATTTTTATGCATTGTAATTTGAGGTGGGGGTTTTCCCAAGAGGTTTTCTCTCTTTCATTATTTTTTTCAGTGTCTCATTCTTATATGCATTGTACAATGGGTACCTAACATAGCCTTGGTTTTCGGGACCCATTCATCATGTACACCCTAGTAGTGTTCAGGGGGGGTGTTGGAGATATTACACAATGACCAATAATTATTTTCCTAAGTTTTATAGTCCAATGTTTATAATTTTTCCTTAGATGAGAATATTCTCTCTAGAGAATATTCCTCTACAAAATAGGATGTTCCTCTTCAGTTTAGAGTTAGCTACACTCAGTTACACTTAGTTAGACTAGTGGAATTCATGACTCAGTTAACTAATGATTGCATGAATCAGTTAACTAGGACTAGGTGGCAGTTCACTCCAATGTCTATCAATGAGTGTCTAGATGTCTCTAGATCACTACTATGATGCATTAGTTACTCATGTAGCCTATACCTATTGTAAATTATTCACTCTTTGAGTATGGAATAGAGTTAATACAATTCTTTGATTCTCTCTCTCTTGTTTATGTCTTTTCTCATTTTTATGGAAACTGTGTATGTCCTTTGCTAGCTAGATCTTATCTGTTCAGGTTCATCCACATTTACCACATTTACACTAAGTACTTTTAGCATGTTTCTTAAATATCTCAATTAACTAATTACGTAATTAATCAATAAAATAAATTTACTTTAATAATTCCTTTCATTAAAGTAAGTTCAATTTTAGAAGGATTTGGATGATTTCCACACATCAAGACACATAGACCTATGTGGAAATACACGTCTAATGATACCACTAACATCAACACTCCCTCTTACCGAAGAAGGTATTTTGCACCACTCTAAGTCTGTCTTTGAAGAATACAAACTTCCCTTTCTCCAAGGGATTGGTCAAAATATCTACAACCTACTCATATGTGGAAATATATTGAAGCTTTAGTACTCCTTTTTGGATCCTATCTTGGATGAAGTGATATATCATCTCAATATGCTTGGACTTGTCATGGAATACTGAATTCTTAGAGAGTTTGATACAACTTTGATTATCGTAGTATATCACCATATGATCCAACTAATAACCAAATAAACCTATAAGCAATTTGTGAATCCAAATGGATTCACAACTAGACATACTCTTTTCCATATAATTTTTCTCTGATGAATGAAGTGATATAAAATTATGCTTGCTACTGAACCAAGTAATCACTGTTGATCGCAAGCTGAAGAAGCACCTCGAGGTGATCTTTCTTTCTACTACACTTCCTTCCCAATACAAGTCTGTATATCCCTGCAACTCTACTCCATATCCTCCAAAATGTCTCAATCCATACTCCACTGTACCTCTCAAGTACCTGTGCACATGCTTTACTGCGATCCAATGCACCTGCATTGGCTCTACCATGAGCTAACTCAAGGTATTCACAAAAAAACAGATATTGAGTCTGGTGTTTACCAAATACATCAAGGACACTACCAACTACTTGTATATCTTGGGATCCACCAACTCTGGATCTGAAGTGTCAATCTTCTTCATATTGGTAATCATAGGTGTAGCCATGGATTTACAGTCCTCCATCCTGAATCTTCTCAAGCTATCTACTGCATACTTCCCTTGTCCAAGGAATATCTCTCTCGATACCTTCCATACCTATAAACCCAAGAAATAATGCATCAAGCCAATGTCCTTCATCTCGAATTCACTAGCCAAATCTGCTTTGCACCCTACAATAAGATTCTATGCACCTGTGAGAAATAAATCATCAATGTACAAAACCAAGATGAGAGGATCCTATCCAAAAAATATGAAGTACATTTTAGGATCCACATCACTCTTGGTAAGTCCCATACTTTGTAAGTATCCATCGATCTTGGAATACCATGCCCTGGGTTCCTATTTGAGTTCGTACGAGGCTTTCTTAATCCTACACACGTGAGACTCCCTCCCATGTACTTGAAATCCAGGAGGTCTCTCTATGTATATTTCCTCCTGAATGATCCCATTGTGTAATGTTTTTTTCACACCCATCTAATGTATCCTCCACTTCATAACCAAAGCAATAGAAATAACAACTCAAATATAAGCATTCCTGGAGACTGGAGAAAATGTCTCCTTGTAGTCCATTCCCTCTTTCTGGGAGAATCCTCTAGTGTACCCTTTTCACTACCGAGGTTTCCCAACCTCTCAGTTACCATTCTATACATGGAATTTTACATAACTCATACTGGAATTATAAGCACATGCATTTAAACAATTAAACACACTTAAATATTAGAGTAAAATATATAAGTTGCTGCTACAATTAAAAAATCCATAGCATTCAACAATAATTCATTTACACAACAGAAAACATGATACATAAACAACTCAATCATGCAAAACATGATCAAAGCATAATTTAGAATACTTATCTTTTAACAACTGTAGAAATCCACCAACCAAGTGCCGGCCTTCCACGAACCTCCCAACCTTAGACCACACTGTTCATCAGCTCAATAGTGGGTCACCCCCGAGCTGGGACCGAGATCCACCCCCAAGGCAAGGAATCTAGACTCAGGCTGAGGTTACAGGGAAGACAGTCATACACAACCACCAGGAAGAAATCTCTCCCAGGAATCTCCCACGCTCACTGCCCATAGACCCTCATTCCCCACATGCCTGTTCCACCCCAGGAGAGTGCACCTTCTCTGTCACCTAGACAGTCCTTCGGTTGCCAGTCTCCCTTACCTTGGGTTACAGGAACACACTGGACCGTAAGTCTCCGGGCTCTGTAGCAGCTACAGGGTTCCTTCCAGGAGCTCTCTCCTTCCTCTGCGCACTCTCTCACCTGGAGGATTCGCTCACAGGCCAACAAGCCTCACGCAGTAAAATACTGCGTGGTCACCACAACCCATGGGGAACACAGACACAAGCTTTCCCCAAACCAGTTCAGCAATGACAGAATGATCTCACGGTGATGGTTCTGGAAATGCGTGACAACAATCCACGCAAGAAATTACATAGACTCCCTGGTTTCGAATGGGTAAAGAGTGAACTGGCCTTTCAGACGAACACAATCTTCTTGGCTCTTAGAATAGAGGGCATACACATATTTTTGCAGCACCAACACAGGCTTTACGGCTTCAGAGATGAACCAGGGTATTCTGGCAGAGGTCGTACCGGTTCCATGCTCAGAGGTTCGGGTCCGAATGGAGAAACCCCACCGCGGTTCAGCTCGGCAATTATATTTGCATGCACCAGGGTTGACACTTGTCACCCTGGGAACTGCATGCGTTCCACAGCGTGCATCCCCTTGCACGTTCCCTCCCTTGCCAGGAACTTAGGATAAAATAATATGCACATGGCTCTTTTTGGAAATAATATTAAAATATTATTCTAGGCCTAAGCCCCCTAGGCTCAACACTCATCCCCTGTCCCACCTTCCAGCCCCTAATTCCTTTCCCACTCTGTGGACGCTCAGTCCCCCTTCACTCATTCATCGTGGTCGGTCTACACTGGCGGTGTTTATATTTTATTAATTGATCTGCATACATACAAGTACATCAGCAGGCTCCTGGCCTTCAACACTTAGGCTCCCTAGCCTAACAAACACATGAGCCTTCTAGATTATACAAAACTTGGCTCACCACCCTATATAACACATTTACAAACCATTGCATATAACATGATCTGTAACGGGGCTCGGCCTTGGGGACACTACAGTCCCCCTCCCCTTATTTTTGCACTGTCCTCAGTGCAACTTACATTGTCTCTGCAAGTCTTTCAAAATTTTCAAAAAGATGCGGGTACTCTGCCCGCATTACTTCTTCATGCTCCCATGTCACGTATTCAGGACCATACCAGGTCCATTGGACCTTTACAAGCTCTATAGCTCAATTCCGGAGATGCTTGTTTTTCCTGTCCAATATGCGCACAGGATGGACTTGCAGGACACCTTCTGGTTCCACCTGAATCACAGTCCAATCGATAACATGATTAGCATCAGGTACATATTTCTTAAGCAGTGAAACATGAAACACATTATGTACAGTCATAGATGCAGGTAATGCAAGCATGTATGCAAC
>ML778657.1:2037589-2095477 GCA_009831015.1 Picea engelmannii | reverse complement strand
TGCAACTTCTTTTAAAAAGATATCAGCAACCTCTGCTGCTCTGTGGGTGGTTTTCAGTGGAATAAAATGGGCAGCTTTAGTAAGCTTGTCCACCACCACCATGATTGAATCATGCTGCGTTCTTGTTCTGGGAAATCCTGTGATAAAATCCATTGTTACCACATCCCATTTCCACTCAGGAATAGGTAAAGGTTGCAGCAACCCTGCTGGGTGTCTGTGCTCAGCCTTAACCTTTTGGCATTCCATACATCTGGCGATGTATTCAACAATTTCTTTCTTCATACCTGGCTTTTGACTACTGCCATAGTCTTCTGATATCCAGGATGTCCAGCATAAGTCACATTATGCATTTCTTTTAGAATTGCCAGCTTCAACTCTTTGTCATTAGGTACATACACTCTGTTTTTATACAGAAGCAAACTATCAGTTCCCAAGGTGTAACTTTCCTTGGTTTGTGGTTTCTCATGCTGCTGTAACTTTGCTACAAGTCTTTTGTACTGCAAATCAGCACTTGCAGCCTCCACAATTCTGTCTTTCAACTCAGTTTTGTACATGCTAATGGCTGTAGCATGTAATTCATGCACTTTTCTGCTGAGTGCATCGGCCACTTTATTTTCTTTCCCTTTGATATGCCTGATATCAAAGTCATATTCGCACAAAAATTCCATCCATCTAATTTGCCTGGCATTTAAGGTTGGCTGATCAAATAGATACTTCAGAACGTTATGGTCTGTTCTCAGCTTGAATTTCTTTCCCATGAGGTAATGTCTCCATTTCCTCAATGCATGGACAACTGCTGCCAGCTCTAAATCATGAGTGGCATAATTCTTTTCATGCTCTTTCAGCTTTCAGGATTCATAACAAATTACAGATCCCTCTTGGCTGAGAACTCCTCCCATCCCTTCCTTACACGCATCCGTGCACACTACGTAATCCTTACTTGGATCAGCAATCTTCAGGATTGGAGCATTAGTGAGCAGCTGCTTCAATTGCTGGAAGTTTCTCTCACATTGTTCAGACCACTGGAACTTCTTCTCCTTCCTTTGTAAGGAAGTGATAGCATGAGCTATCCTTGAAAATCCGGCTATGAACCTCCTATAATAGCCTGCCAGACCCATAAAGGATCTTACTTCTGTCACATTCCTTGGCAATGGCCATTCTTGAATGGCCTGTACCTTCTCACGATCCACAACGATCCCCTCTTCAGAAATAATGTGTCCCAGATAATGGATCTGCTTTTGGTAAAATGAGCACTTGCTCAGTTTTGCGTAAAGCTGGTGTTCTCTCAACACCTGCAACACCATTCTAAGATGTTGCTCGTGTTCTTCCTCTGTATTGGAATACACCAAGATATCATCCAAGAAGACTATGACAAACTTGTCCAGATAATTTCTGAATACTCCATTCATTAAGAACATGAAGACAACAGGCGCGTTGGACAGTCCAAACGACACCACAGTGACCTCATAATGACTGTACCTTGTTCTGAAGGCGGTCTTGCTGATGTCTTCATCTTTTATCCTCACTTGATGATATCCAGATCGAAGATCTATTTTCGAAAATACTTTCGCATCCTTTAACTGATCAAAAGATCATCAATCCTTGGCAGAGGATATTTGTTCTTGACAGTGACTTTATTCAACTGTCTAAAGTCAATGCACAGCCTCATCGTCCCATCTTTCTTCTTCACGAATAGGACTGGGGCTCCCCAAGGTGACACGCTAGGATGAATGTAGCCTTTCCTTAATAGCTCTTCAAGCTGCAATTGCAACTCTTTCAGCTCTGGGGTACTCATCCTATAAGGAGCTTTCGAAACTGGAGCTGCTCCAGGCATCAGATTTATAGAAAAACCGATGTCCCTCTTCGGAGGTAGTCCAGGTACCTCTTGAAACAGGTCCTCAAACTCTTTGAGTACCCTGTGGTCTTCCAGACTCGAGACCACATCTTGGAATGCTTCTTCCACCCGGGCTGCAAATAATGGACAGCCTTTCCGGTAACATTTCTTCAGCTGCATAGATGAAATTTCCCTCACAACCACGGCTCTGGGAATTCCTTGGACTGTTACCTGATTTCCCTCTTCGTTCAAACATGTGAACCTCTTGTTTCGACAATCCAGAAGGGCATGGTGCTGGTCCAACCAATCCATCCCAATTAAGCAATCATATGATCCTAAAGGTAGAATGTTCAATTCAGCCTTAGTGCTCATTCCTTTCATGTCCACCGAACAAGACTTAACCAATTCAATGACCTTCCTCTTGGTCCCTGTGGCTAACTACACTAACCAAGACTTCTCATGTTTTCTCTTCGTTAGATGCAAACTTTCCTCCACTCTAGGATCTACATAACTATGGCTAGCCCTTGAATCAATTAAAATAATAAGTGGTCGGTTGTTGATCATACCTTCCACTTCAATCATATGCGATTGGAATTCCGCTTGCTTATTGTCCAAGGCTGCGTAGATCCTCGACATTCTGCTGCCCATATCCTCCACTGTTTCAGCTTGCTGAACAATATGGACAGTTCTTGTTTTGTCTTTTCTATGGGGGCAGTCTCTGTACTTATGATTCCCTTTACAGCCCCAACACTCCAGGGGTGGAGGTCTTGGCATCTGTCCACTTCCTTCAACTTTCCTGGGCTCTTCAAAAGATGACTGTCCCCAAGGACTGTTTCTGAAAAAGGAAGGCTTGCTTCCCTTCTGCCTCTGTTCTTTCTTAAACCTCTTCTGGTTATCCCAAGCCTTCTGAAAGGTATGATTTTCTCTTTGTTGTTCGTATAGGCATTTCTCCCTTCTTATGGTTTCTTCCATAGTCTTAGGATCATCATATTGAATCTTGTCACCAATGGAAGGTGGCAGTCCACTCAGATACCTCTGAATTTTAACAACCTCGTCTTTGATGAATGGAACATACTTTAGCAGTTCCAGAAAACTTCGTTCGTACTCATCAATGGTCATACTGCCCAACTTGAGTTCGAAGAACTCCTTCATCTTTCTGTCATAGTATCTATTAGTCAGGTATTTCTTCTCGAAATACTTCTTAAATTCCTTCCAAGTGACTTCTTTCTCTCTGATGTGCTGCACCTGCACAAACTGATCCCACCACATGGATGCTTTTCCTTTCAGTTGGTACATTGCAATTCTTCCTTCTGCATGAGCAGAATAATTCTGCATTTGAAAGTATTTCTTCATGCCCAACAACCAAGTTTCAGCATCTTCCTCCTTCTTATGTTCTCCATTGAATGTTGGAGGTTTAATTTTATTCATCTCTCCTTTCAATTCCTCCCTTCCAGATTTTCGATGTTTTCTGGTAGGGGACAGGCTTGAACCACTGTGTGTCTTACTGTCAGAATGTCTTTGGGAGAAACTGTGATGTCGGCTACCACTCCTCGATCTTCTTCTTCTCCCATGAGTTCTGCGACTCTCTGTCGTACCTGAGTCTCTTCCCTTCTCAAGTTTCTTCTCTATTCTTTCCAGGCTCTCCAAGAATTTTAAGTTTAATTTCCCTTGTCGATCCTTGACTTTCATGAGCTTTCGGCTATCCGCTCGACACTCCTTGGCCTCTCTTTGTAGCCCTTCAATGATTTTCATCATATGTCCTTCCTTATCCATCTCTTTTCCATGCCCATTGGAATTCGATCCCTCGACTCCCAGATTAACATCCTTTCCTTCCTGTTCGTCTTCTATTTCAGGGGTAGTCCGTACCTTTCCCCACTCCATATTCGACGTTGGTTAACTGGAGTACTTCCCTCCGTTAACTCTGCACACACACTGTGCAATCAAATTTGAAATTTGTCAGGCCATTTAAACCTTCACAAACAATCCACAATATTTATAACTAATATGAACAAGAATGAAAGACATTTCAACTTCACAAGGTTTTCTGAGCTCTGTCTGGCTCTGTGTTTTTTGGATGTCCGAAACTTCAATTTTTGATATTTCAGAACATTTGGGACCTTGAGTTTCGGTACCCAGGATTTCGGGTTTTTGAAACTTCCATCTTCTCGGCTTTTCGGGACTTCAAGTTTTAGGGTTTCGGCCCACGAAGCTTTCAGACCCGCTTTGTTCTCCAAACCCTGACTTCCAGAATTCCGACTCACTCTTCCCTACGGGTCCACAACACAGCTATCGCCCACTACCACGGTGACACGCTGCAAGTTCATGAGGATCCACATCATTTTCAAATACCTCATCAGGTCTCATTGGCACGCGATACAACATCACGTGTCCACGTGGCATAGTTCCCAATTGAGGTTTCGGGTATCGGGGTTTCATGATCCCCGACGTCGAGAGTCACTGCCTTCTCCAACTCCTGATTCACGATGAGCTCCTTTTTCGGTTTTAGCCCCTTCCGACTATATCAAGGTCCACATGACCGCTACCACAAGACCGCAGTCTTGGCTCTCATCGGGATTTTGGCGTTTGTGATGACACAATGCGCATGTCCCCGGGACTCGCGATTTCCCGAACTGTGACGGGCCTTTTTCCACGATAGCCCTTCGGCTATAGGCTTCCCGCCATATGACTGTTGGGTTGTGACCACAGCCTTATCCCTTATCGGGGTTCGGAGTTTTGTGATTCAAAACGCACCCGGACCGGTTCCCGATGCGCTGATTCTCCGTCAAACTGACAGTTGTTCCCCACTGATCGGGGTTTCGCGGATCGCGATTTCAAAGTGTATGAATCGCTTGTCACCAGGGTTCCCGATGAACTTCAAACACCGATGGAATTACTCCTTGTCGAGACTTCCCCGATGGCAGATCTCTGCCACGTGTCCCCTAATATGAACGGTCCAGATCTTGTCGCAAACTCGCGGATCGCGATTCCATGTGACAATATTTCTATGTGCTCGAGAACTCCGATTCTCCGATTTCTGACTCTCTCCAGGTTTTTGACACATGTCCTCCTTGGAATCCTACGACTATGATTTCTTCGGTGTTTCGAGACTCACAAGGTCTCGGTTCTCTTGACTTCTAAAACGCCGATGACTCCAATATCCCGACGCCTCTCCGGGACTTCTCCTCTACCCATGAGGACTTAAACCCTGTGCAACTTCTTTCAACTCGAACGGTTGACGGGTAATCCCACAGTGATCTTACGACTCACGATTCCCCCCGAGTTTAAACTCCTGGTGTGGCCGTAACCTCCTGTGTAGTATCCAAAGGCTTTAAACATTGTGCACATTCTCCAGATCTGACGGTTACAAGGGTTCGCCTTCCCTCCCAAACAGATCCTACGGTTCTAACACCATTGGTGTAGATACCTGTCTCCCCGTGGCCATAGACCACACCCGCTGCAGTTTCATAGCACCGCTATACCTCCTGAGCTTGTAAGCGCGGTCAAGCAACTACTTGACACACTGGAACAACCAACGTCCGAAATT
Organism: Picea engelmannii; assembly: GCA_009831015.1. Lineage (NCBI taxonomy): Eukaryota > Viridiplantae > Streptophyta > Pinopsida > Pinales > Pinaceae > Picea > Picea engelmannii. The sequence continues at coordinate 2,090,099 of ML778657.1, read as the reverse complement.
GGTCCTCCAAACACAATTTCTCCTCTCAACCTCGGTCCAAAGACCACTCAACTGGCCCATCTAGGCTCAGGGTCGAAACCTTGGCTCTGATACCAATTTGTAGTGTACCCTTTTCACTACCGAGGTTTCCCAACCTCTCAGTTACCATTCTATACATGGAATTTTACATAACTCATACTGGAATTATAAGCACATGAATTTAAACAATTAAACACACTTAAATCTCAGAGTAAAATATATAAGTTGCTGCTACAATTAAACAAGCCATAGCATTCAACAGTAATTCATTTACACAACAGAAAACATGATACATAAAAAGCTCAGTCATGCAAAACATGATCAAAGCATAATTCAGAATACTTATCTTTTAACAGTTGTAGAAATCCACCAACCAAGTGCCGGCCTTCCACGAACCTCCCAGCCTTAGACAACACTGTTCATCAGCTCAATAGTGGGTCACCCCCGAGCTGGGACCGAGCTCCACCCCCAAGGCAAGGAATCTAGACTCAGGCTGAGGTTACAGGGAAGACAGTCATACACAACCACCAGGAAGAAAGCTTTCCCAGGAATCTCCCATGCTCACTGCCCACAGACCCTCATTCCCCACATGCATGTTCCACCCCAGGAGAGTGCACCTTCTCTGTCACCTAGACAGTCCTTCGGTTTCCAGTCTCCCTTACCTTGGGTTATAGGAACAGACCGGACCGGAAGTCTTCGGGCTCTGTAGCAGCTACAGGGTTCCTTCCATGAGCTCTCTCCTTCCTCTGCGCACTCTCTCACCTAGAGGAGTCGCTCACAGGCCAACAAGCCTCACATAGTCCAATACTGCATGGTCACCACAACCCACAGGGAACACAGACACAGGCTTTCCCCAAACCAGTTCAACAATCACAGAATGATCTCACGGTGATGGTTCTGGAAATGCGTGACAACAATCCACGCAGGAAATTACACAGACTCCTTGGTTTCAAACGGGTAAAGAGTGAACTGGCCTTTCAGACGGACACAATCTTCTCGGCTCTCAGAACATAGGGCGTACACGTATTTTTGCAGCACCAACACAGGCTTTATGGCTTCAGAGATGAACCAGGGTATTCTGGCAGAGGTCATACCAGTTCCACGCTCAGAGGTTCGGGTCCAAATGGAGAAACCCCACCGCGGTTCAACTCGACGATTATATTTGCATGCGCTAGGGTTGACACTTGTCACCCTGGGAACTGCATGCGTTCCACAACATGCATCCCCTTGCATGTTCCCTCCCTTGCCAGGAACTTAGGATAAAATAATATTAAAATATTATTCCAGGCCTAAGCCCCCTAGGCTCAACACTCAGCCCCTTTCCCACCTTCCAGCCCCTAATTCCTTGCCCACTCTGTGAACGCTCAGTCCCCCTTCACTCATTCATCGTGGTCGATCTGCACTGGCAATGTTTATATTTTATTAATTGATCTGCATACATACAAGTACATCAGCAGGCTCCTGGCCTTCAACACTTAGGCTCCCTAGCCTAACAAACAATAAGCCTTCCAGCTTATACAAAACTTGGCTCACTAGCCTATAGAACACATTTACAATCCATTGCATATAACATGATCTGTAACGGGGCTCGGCCTTGGGGACACTACAAATCCTCTCACCACAAAACTCATCTTGAACTTTTCTATGCTACCATATGCAACATACTTGATCTTGTAGAGTCACCTAGAAATCAAAACTGACTTCCCTTTTGGTCTCGACACTATGTCCCAAACATCATTCCTCATAATAGAGGTGTAATCTTATACCATGGTATCCCTCCATACCTATTGATATGCTGCTTCCTCAAAACTGAAAGAATCAACAATAATGATGCTACTTATAAGATCCGTATAGTTCATAAACTTATTTGGAGACCTTATCTCTTTGACCACACTCCTAGGAGTCTCACCAACATCCCTCAATGTCTGTACTAGCCACTTGGGTATCTTGATAGATATTGAAGGGAATAACCCCTCCTCTCCACCTGAAGTATGAAATACTGACTATTTATCATCCTTAGGAGACTGTTTCTCCTTGTCCTCTATCACTACTGATGACTCATGAGTACTCCTAGATGATAAGTTCTCCTTGAAACTCACATCTCTTCTCACAACTGTCTTCCTCTCCAATAGAATGAAGATTCTGTAAGCCTTTGAGGTCTTGTTGTACCCTAGAAACATACCCTTCTGTCATGAAGGCTCCATCATCATCCTCTTCTGAACTGGCACATGTATGTAAACTGGACAACCAAATATCCTCAAATGTACTATAGCTAGCTTTACCCCTAAGAATGACTCCTCTAGCATATTTTCCCCCAATATCCTATGAGGACTCTTGTTTTGCACATACATTGTCGTATTACATGACTCTTCCCACAAAAACATGGGAAACTCTTGATCATGTATCATAGCCTTGGCAGAACCAATGATGGACCAATTCTTTCTCTCCGCAACCCCATTATGTTGAGTGTTGTATGAGAATGTTAGCTCCCTGTTTATCCCTACCTCCTTGCGAAAATCCTTAAATTCATTTGAGGTGTACTCTCACCCATTGTCTAACCTCAAGACCTTAATATTCATCCATGTTTAGTTCTCTACCTGAGCCATGAAATCTCTTAACCGACTAAAGACCTCATCCGTGGTCTTCACAAAGAAGATCCAGGATTTCTTGTAAAAATCATCAATAAAACTCACATAGTATGATGATCCATGTAATGATGTGATTGGAAGCGACCCACTCACATCTGAATGGATAAGATCCAATAGCCCCTTGGACCTACTCTTGCTTCTTGGAAAATAAATCTTGACATTCTTTCCAAGTGCACACCCTTTGCACTCTCCATGTTGCTCAATAGTGAACTCTGGAAGGCCTGTAACAATCTCCCTCAGAATTGACAATGCCCTATAGTGTAGGTGTCCCAACCTCCTATGACACAACTCACATAGGTTTTCATTTTTTTGTACCAAATCCTGAACATGTTTTCCTTGCAACCTGTATAAAGTGCCCCCTATAACCCCAATGACCACTGCATTGTCTGGGATATCTTTCTCTAGACGTATGAGTACCTTCCCTCTCTGAAAAGTGATGAAAAAACCCCTGTCCTCCATAGCCGATACTGAAATAAATTTTTTCTTCAAACCTAATACATAAAGCACATCATGGGCATCTAATGAACCTCCTGACTTAAGATGGAAAGTAATTTTTCCCTCTCCCTTCACTGTATACTGGAATCATCACCAAGATCCACATGAAATTTTTAGTCCTTCTCCATCAGACTACTAAATATATCCCATGCTTCAATAATATGACAATATGCACTACTATCCAAGAACCAAGCACTCCTTGATTTTGTGCTACTAGAAAGGAAATAAATCACTGATTGATCCTTCTCATATTTGCTGCAAACTCATCGAGTTGTGTGTTTGTTGATGTTGTTGTCTGCGTGTTTTCATTGCCCTTATTCTTCTTCTCTAGACACTGAGATGCATAATTCCCATTCATATGCCATGAGAAATACTTGATTTTACTCAAGTACTTCTTCTTCCCTGGCCATGATTATCCTCCATCACTGCTACCCTTCTTACTAGAACTCTTTCCTTTTCCCTTCCTTGTCTTATTGACAAGGGCCAAGTTTTCTTCACTACCTCCCTACTTTTTGTCTTTAGACTCTTCCTGTATGTAATCATCCCAAAGTCTCCGCCAATAAGAGATATTCTCCCAAGCACAAACGCCTTTGAAAAATGGTTCCCATGACTTCGAAAGACCATTCAATGCCATGTTCACGAGCTTCACGTCCTCTTGTTTCTCCCCTATGGCTGCAAGTTGATCACACACCTGTGTGATCCTCATGAGATAGATGGTAACATTATCTCATCTAGACATCTGAACCGATATGAGTTTATTCCTTAATACCATATTCTTATTCATGTTCTTACTCTGGAATAAACTTACCAAGCAATCAAACATCTCTTTAGTTGTCTTCTTCTTGTTTAGGTGAGGGATTAGACGATCCTTCACGTAATATAGGAGGACTCTTTCTTCTTTGATCTCCTTCTTGTTGTGAGCATCTAAAGCTATCATATTTTTTGATGGAGTAACTGTTTTAGCCACTAACTCCCAAAGGTCACACTCCTTCAACGCCAAAGTAACTCTTGCTTTCCAAGACGAGAAGTTGGATGCTCCATTCAATATGTCTTCATCTCTCAACAATGATATTTCCATCCCTAAGACCTGATAAGATTCCATGGAAATAACTTGCTGCTGGAAAACTACCCTTGTACTAATCTGTCTTCCCTTCAAGGCATGCACTCTCATATCATGTTGGAAATTCTTACTAGACCACCTAGTTACTTTTCTTTCTACTGATTTCCTTACTGTAATTAGATTAGCAACTCACAAAACAATAATACACTACTGAAATATTCAACTCAATATCATGCAATGGAAGCATAAACTAGGAAACCAAATCAAGCACACATGAACACAAGTATTTTGGATAGATACCCCTAGAAAAACCTTGGAGGGAAAACCAATGTTGAGAATGATTTTATTATGCTAGAATCAAGGCTCACATAACAAGGATAATGGCCCACTGAGAGAAATACAACTGTAGACTAACCTGGCAAGGTCTAACTTGTTGTACAACTAGTTTTGGCATGCTTTTCTAGGCATCCGTGACTTTCCCTTCTGTGACCCGCAGATATCCGCAACTATCTCCACTATGCCCACAAATCACGATTGTCTCCACTGTGACCCGTGGATGTGTACAAAAAACCTATATGGAAATATCTGTACCACCAACACTCTCCTGTGGATTTATTCTCCTGAAACCCACCTCCGTATGACTATGTTCTCTCTTCTCCTTTACCTGTATGATCTCTATATGAAATTCCTTCTTCACCTATCCAATATATTGAACTACAGTCCTTCATGATCCAATACTCTATGTGTTGACTCTCTCAACACAACTCCTCTCAAGTGTCTTTCTCCTTCACCCTAGCCTTTCTTTTATAATCGTGAGTTACAATCTATTTCTAATCTCAAAAGTGATCTATGGTTGAGATTACTTCTCACACTCGCTTGATATTTAGATTACATGTTGCATGTTAAGTACTTTTAGCATGTTTCTTAAATAACTCAATTAACTAATTACATAATTAATTAATAAAATAAATTTACTTTAATAATTCCTTTAATTAAAGTAAATTAAAGAGTAGAAGGCTTTGGAAAATTTCCACACGTCTAGACACATATACCTGTGTGAAAATACATGTCTGATGCTACCATTAACATCAACATAACTGGATTTTTTGGCTTCATGATTATTCTTGTTCAATCTTCGTCTATAAAATCTGTTAGGTTCAAGGATTAGAAAAACAAGACCTTGAGATGTACTTATTGTAGAATATTTCTTAGGTAATTTTTTTGTATGGAGTCTTTAGATGAGCTATATGAAATAAAGTTAAGCATTATTATCATCAAATGAAATACAAGAAGCTATCCTCTTCAAAATCCCGGAGATGAACTTTATCCTCAGTAATGGTGCCAAAATGTCACCTCTTCAACTCACATATAAGTGGAAAAATCCCTAATCCATGGATGTAACCTTTGGAGAGGTACTATTGTCACCTTAGTATAGTTCTCCTCTTCACTTTGGGTGAGGCTCTTTTAAGGGCAAGGGAGGTATCCCTAATGTATGTGATGAAAATGACTAAGTCTAGAAGTTTTAATTATTTGAGAGCCCAATACTTAGCAAGTAAATATTAATGAATATAACTATCAATGAAAATATTTACTTTATGAAATATAAATGAGCTAAATACAATATGAGATATAACTTTTAAAGTAAAATGATTCACTTAGATGTGATGATTCACACAAGTTAATTTTATAATTTATAAAACCAAACATACATCAACTATATCCAACTTATATAAACTAATTTATAATTGTATGGATATATGAACCAAATTTGGTTTTATGATATTATTTAGGGGAATTTCTAGATTTGAAACAAACAATAAAAACCACTTCTTAAACCTAATTAATTGATATGAAATTAAGCTCGATAGGTTAACTTGCAAATCTGATTTCTTAATATGGAAATTTAAATTCCATGTTTTATTTATTAAATAGTAACCCAAGTAAATATATGAAATTAAAGTAACAACTTGTTGGCATGTTTACAGGAAGAGTGTGCTTGTCATTGATGGAAAGAAAAACAATGATGATGGAAAACAAGAAAGCAGTGATGATAGTACCAGTAGAAGTCCTCTTTTATGAAGAGAAAGCTCAGGAGGAAAAGCGAAGACGAGACATTTCAACCGGTTTCACAAGAGAAAGTTCGAAGGCGGAAACCTTTGAATACTTAGAAAATCTTCTAAGTCGGAAGAAATCATAAGCTCAGGAGGAGGAGAGACAATGGACATCAGATCAAGCACTGTGAATAATCTGGACCATTGGATCAAAGTCCAGACAGGAGGAACGAGCACGCAGAGGAGGAGAATAGATCTCAGGTGTTAGATATGAGCGTGTGGACCAACCATCGTTGGATCTAGAGGGCACGTGGCAGAGATCCATGCAGTTCAAGAAAGGTTGGGGAGAATACCCGAAAAATTAAGAGTTGAAGAAAATCCTGGTCGTCCCTCGAGAGAGGTCACTTGTCGAGAGATCAACATTGCGCTAATTCCCAAATCGGGAAATCAAAGATAGGAGAAGCAAAAACTTGTGAAGTCCGAGTTCGTGAAGGTGATCACAACTGTTGGCTGGAAGGAGAGCGTGGACCATAGATCTGGTCCCGAAGAACTCACTAGTTTGGGTTTCAGAAGAAGGGAGACGAGCAGTCTTTCGATATCTCGAGACGTGAAGTCCCAAAGTGCGAAGAGGAGATCTAGGCCATCGGATCATAGAGGGTCGTGGACCGTTGATCTGACATGATAAAGTTCAGAGTTCGAGAGTTCGGAATTCAAAGAATGGAAGAGAGCTAACTTACGAGATCGCAAAACACGAAGTCGCGTAGCATCTTTTTTGTAGGCGTGTGGTCACAACCGATGGTCACGTGGGGGAAACTTGCACCCAATGCTATTTTGCGTGGGTGAAGTTAGCAAGGAGATTCTTCGCGAGGACCTCCTGTAACTGTGAGAGAAGATCAACTGTAACTGCAACAAAGAGAATAAGCTCAAATGTAGCAGAGAAGATGAAGGGTCGCACTGTCAGAGAAGCCAAAGAATCTCAGGATAACGACCACTGATGATGAACAGACTGAGGATAACCACCAGAGAAGATGAAGAGTTGTGAGTATTATCTTGCAGAGGACTTGGTGTGATAAATATATGCAAAACATAGAAGAGTAGGTGATTTTTGATAGTTATTTATGTGGGTAGAAGGAGGCCAGGAAGATGTGCTAAAGAGTATAGAAGAAGCGGAGTGCATAGAATGCAGATGGAGCACAGAGCATAAAACACAAAAGAAAATATGAACAGAGAGGAGTGGTGCACAGAAGGAGAAAGAGAGGAGCATAGACCAAGAAGAGTGGAGTGGAGTCGCAAAGCATGGAAGAAGAAATATGTAGAAGTGGAACAGAGCATAGCAGCTGAATAAGGAAGAGGAGACATCGAGTTGTAACAGATCAGATAAGAGACAGATTAAGTAAGTAAGCTTTTTAAAATTCAATAAGGGTGGTAGGGTGGTGCTAGGGAGGATTGTAGTCCTCTAAATTCTAGTTGGTGCTAGAAGATATTCTAAGAGTTGGTGCTTCCATCTAGTTGGTGCTAGATAAATCTGAAAGTTGGTGCTCTCTACAAGTTGTAGATTTCTATCAGAGGTTGGACCCTCATATTTGAGTTGGTGCTAAAATATTGTGGTGTACATGAAAGTTGGAGCTTGATTGACATCCTAAGAAGAAGAGGTTTTCTCCCTTTATGGGTTTCCTCATGAAAATCAACGTCTCTATGTATTCTGTGTGATTGATCAAATATTGTATATCTATGCATGTTAAGTTATCAACAACACATTAGATAATAATCTAGAAATATTTACAAAAGAACATGAAAATTTTCAAGATTATATATATATATGATTCACCCCCCCTCTTAGTTATTTTTCTAGCAATTGGTATCAGAGCCGATGCCTTTGATAAACGGTAGATCCATAAGCTTGAACATGACTAGTCATGAAGGAAGTTCAACTAATAGAGCCCCTCTGTTTGATGGAACAAACTTTTCCTTATGGAAAATAAGGATGAGAACATATTTAATGTCTTTGGGGGTTGATGTTTGGGATGTCATTGAAAATGGATATGTGAAGCCTGTAGTCTTGGCCTCAAAAGATGATAAGCTGGAGTTTAGCTTTAATGCAAAAGAAATGAATGCCATCCTCAATGGACTTGCAAAAGCCGAGTTTGTCAAAGTCATGCACTGTGATTCAACAAAAGTTATGTGGGACAAGATGATAAGTATTTATGAAGGTAATGAAAAGGTGAAAGATGCAAAACTTCACACTCACATACTGAAATTTGAGTAGTTAAATATGGATGAAGATGAAACTATCAGTAAGTACTTCTTACGTATAAAATAACTTGTCAAGACTATGAAATGTATAGGTGAAATGATAGATGAATCTTTTCTAGTCGATAAAATATTAAGATCTCTTCCTGATAGATTTAACTCAAAGGTCTCTGCTATAGAGGAAATATCTGATCTCAAAACGTTGAGACTAGATCAACTTCTTGGAACACTATCTGCTTATGAAATGAGAATAACCAAAGGTAAATCCACTACAAGAGAGGCATCCTTTAAATCAGAGAAAAACACAGACTCTGATATAGATGACATTGAAGCAAATTTTGTGATAAGACTGACGAAAGGATCAGGAAAATACAAAGGTAAATTGCCATTCAAATGTTTCAACTATGGTAAGATAGGTCATTTTTCATCTAAGTGTCCTCACAAAATAAAGGATCAGACATATGACGACGAAGAGAAGCACAAACACAAGAATGTCTATAAAGAGAATAATTTTAAGAAGAAAAGCCTTTATGTAAACAATGATGATGATCCTTTAGATGATGAAAACAATGACTTTTCTATTGAAAGTAAAATAAACGATTTCATGCTAATAGCTTTATAAGATCTAAAAAATGAAGATAAAGGAAGTGAGTTCGCTGATTGTGAAGAAGTATTAGATATTGAAGGAGAACTTGTCAGTGCCATGGAAGATATTGATAGACTCAGAGAAAATAAAAGAAAACAAAAGCAGTTACTGCTTAGGTATTAGAAAACATGCAATGAACCATCTGAAGAAATTACTATGTTGAAGGTTAAGTTAGAAGAAGATAAGAAGATTAAATACATCCTCAAACAACAATTGAGGGAAGCCAAAACAAAAGGTGAAAAATTGGAAGATGAAGTAGTGTCTATCAGAACAGATCTAGAGAAATTTCAGGCCTTATATCACTAGAATCTAATAAGTATTAAAGCCTCAAAAGGATTAGCCACCATTCTGAATCAGCAAAGGAATCCAAATTTGAAAACTGGTTTGGGTTATTAAGAGGGATCAAGTAGTGTTCAACCAAGAAACAAAGAATCCATCAAGTTTGTCAAATATACAACCATTGACAACAACAAACTTGCAGAAACAAAGGAAGATAATCAACCGCCAAGGAGGAGTGAAGAAAAAGGTACTAGAATTGAATCTGTAGAACAAAGAAGTAATACACCCTCTGCTCAAGGAAATCACTTGCATGGAATAAATCGACATGCTCAAAGAAGACAACCATTTTCCAGGTACAAAGATTTTTTCTATGGATATTGTTTTTAATGTTCTAACTTTGGCCACAAAGCTGTAAATTCTTCCTTAAGATTTAGACATAAGCAATCAAGACACCCAAGGAATAAATATCTTCCACAACAAATAATGAGACAACTAAGTAACAAACAACCACATACTGCAAATCATGTGATGGATGGGAAAAAGACATAGATTAAGCATAACAATCATTATGATCCTTTATTCAATGAACCAAAATGTTACATCTTCCATAATTATGGACATAAAGCTGCAGGCTGTCGCCTAAAGAACTATAAGCCATATTCAAATCACAGAGCTGAAAACGTGAAGGTTTGGAAGAAGAAAGAAGATAACAAGTGTGGATTAGTGTTGTCATCTCAAAGACAAAAGAACCCATGGTATGTTGACAACGAGTTATCTAGTCATATGAAAGGTGACAAAAGTAAGTTCCTATCACTCAAATAAAGTAAATCAGGAAATGTGACTTTTGGAAATGATGCTCCAGGAAAGATTATAGGTAAAGGTTTAGTAAGCTTAAGTAATGGAAGAGGAAAATCTCAAGATGTATTATTTGTTGATGGATTAAAGCATAATCTTCTTAGTGTTAGTCAGGTGTGTGACAGAGAATGTGAAGTCACTTTCACTTCCAAAGATTGTAAAATAAAAACAGTGAATACATGAGAGATGATTGCAAAAGGGGTTAGAATTGAAAACAATGTCTATGTTCTGAAGGAAGATAAGGAGGAATCTCATTTAAGAAAATTTGATGAAAGTTGGTTATGGCACAGAAGGCTTGGACACCTGAATTTTGATCATATTGTCAAGCTATATAATGAAGGTGATGTGCAAGATCTTCCAAGAATATCTAAGCCTCATAACTTTGTATGCGAATCCCGTCAAATGGGGAAGCTAACTCGTAATCAATTCAAATCGAAGAGTTTCACATATTCAGAGAAACCACTTCAAATTATTCATATGGATCTGTGTGGACCATCGTGAAAGGAAGGAACTGGAGGAGAACGTTACTTTATGTTGGTCATTGATGACTTCTCCAAACTTACGTGGGTTTCCTTTCTGAGAGAAAAATAGGATGCGTTTGAGAAGTTCAAAACTTTTAAGGCGTTAGCTGAGAATCAGACAAGAAGGAAGTTAAAGGAAATTCGCTCGGACAAGGGAGGAGAATTTCTGTCAAGAGATTTCAAAGAATTCTGTGAAATACATGGAATTAAAAGAGAATATACTATTCCAGGTACTCCTTAACAAAATGGAGTTGTAGAATGCCAAAATAGATCAGTTCAACAGATGGCAAGGGCTATGATGAGTGAACGAGACATTTCACAAACCTTCTGGGTGGAGGCTGTTCACACGGATGTTCATATTCTAAACAAAGCACATCTAAGGCCGAACTGTGATAAAACTCCATATGAGCTGTGGTTTGGTCAACCTGCATCAATTAAGCACATAACAAATAATGATGATCATCTAGGAAACTTTGATGGTAGAGATGATGAAGGTATCTAATTAGGATATGGAACGAACAATAAAGGATATTGATGCTTTAACAAAAGAATGCATAAATTAGTAGACTGTATTGATGTTCAAATTGATGAATAAGCTCCTGCAAAAGATCAACAGAGAGTAAGCACCAAGTCAGATGAAGAAGATGATGAGAATAATTAAAATGAAGAACAACAAATCTCAGAGCCACAAGAAGATGATGTATCGGGTGGAGAAGAGACACCCAGAAAAGAAGATTCAAGACAACAATCAACATCAAATCCTTCCTCCATAATTACTCAAAAGAATCATCCTGCAAGTCATATAATTGGTGAGAAAGACAAAGGTGTACAAACTAGGAGAAGGATAATCAAATACACCAAGAAATCAAATATATCCTTCATATCCATGGTGGAACCCAATAACTTTAATGAAGCCAATAAAGATGTAAATTGGTTAAAATCAATGAATGAGGAATTGGATTAGATTTAAAAGATTGATACTTGGGAATTTGTTCCTAGGCCAACAAATAAACATGTAATAGGATCCAAATGGGTATACAAAAATAAGATGAATGAGTAAGGAAATATTGTAAGAAATAAGGCTAGATTGGTCTGCAAAGGGCATTCTCAAATAGAAGGACTGGATTTTGATGAAACATTTGCACCCATAGCAAGATTATAAGCTATTAGAATGTTTCTTGCCTATGCTTGTCATAAAAAGTTTAAATTCTATCAAATGGATGTCAAGTCATCTTTTCTAAATGGAGATATAAAATAAGAAGTCTATATGGAAAAACCAGAGGGTTTCCAACTGTCAGATAACCCTAACTTTGTTTGCAAGCTGAAGAAATCCATTTATGGGTTAAAACAAGATCCTCGTTCCTGGTATTACAGTCTGGATAAGTATCTTCAAGACAAAGGGTTCAAGAGAGGAACAATTGACCACAATCTATATATCAAAACAAAGGATAATGATTTGCTCATTGTGTTGGTCTATGTAGATGACATCATCTTCAGAAGTAATAATGATTCATTGGTACAATGGTTTGCTTCTGCCATGCAGTCTGAATTTGAAATGTCTATGATAGGGGAACTATAATTTTTTCTTAGTCTGCAAATTAATCAGAGGTCTAAAGGAATATTTATTTCTTAGGATAAATATCTAAGAGAAATGTTGAAAAAGTTTCAAATGGAAGATTCTTCACATGTGAGCACACCTATGGTCACTGGATGCAAGTTAATCAAGGATGATGACTCACCTGATGTTGATCAGAGTTCATATAGGTCTATGATAGGCAGCCTGTTGTACATCACAACATCTCATCTAGACATAATGCATGTTGTTGGAATGGTAGGAAGGTATCAGTCTGCACCTAAACAAAGTCATTTGATGGATGTGAAAAAAATATTCAGATACATGAAAGGAACACTGAACTATGGCCTATGGTATCCTAGGAATCAAAATTTTCAATTATAAGTTTATTCAGATGTTGATTGGGCTAATTGCATGGATGAAAGGAAAAGGACAAGTGAAGGTGCATTCTTCTTCAGACATTCTCTTGTAGAATGGTTGAGCAAGAAGAAAGGTTCCATTTCCTTATCAACTACAGAAGTTGAATACATTGCAGCTGCCACTTACTATACCCAAGTATTGTGGATGATTCAAACACTTGCAGACTTGGAGGTAAAGTATACTACATTGATCCCAATTCATTGTGATAATACTAGTGCAATTAGTGTGTAAAAGAATCTTGTATTTCACTCCAAGACCAAGCGTATACCCATCAATTATCACTTATTGAGGGAATAGGTAACCAACACTGTTGTTTCTTTGCATTATATTCCATCCAAAGATCATATTTCTGATATATTCACTAAACCGCTTGCAAAGGCTCAATTTGAGTATCTACGCTAGAAGTTGGGCATGACCCTGTTATCAAGTTAAAATAGTCTGTCTGATCAAGGGGAGAGTGCTCATAGTATATCTAATCAAGGGGAGAGTGCTTATTGTATCTCTGATCAGGGGGAGAATAGATTCAGTCTTAGTTTTCTTTGACATTGATGTCAACGGGGGAGAAAAAGGTGTGGTTTGGATGCTACAGTTGGAGGTCTAAGCAGAATAGTGCAGCCTTTCAGGGTTGCCATCAATGCCAAAGGGGGAGATTGTTGGCATGTTTACAGGAAGAGTGTGATTTTCATTGATGTCAAGAACAACAATGATGATAGAAAATAGGAAAGAAACTATGATAGTACTAGAAGAATTCCTCTTTTATGAAGACAGACCTCAGGAGGAAAAGCGAAGACGCGACATTTAAACTAGTTTCACAGAAGAAGGTTCAGAGGCCGAAACCTTTGAATACTTAGAAAATATTCTAAGTTGAAAGAAATCGTAATCTCAAGAGGAGGAACGACAGTGGTTGTCGGATCAGACACTGTGAAGAATCTGGATCGTTGGATCAGAGTCCAGATAGGAGAAATGAGCACGCAGAGGAGGAAAACAGATCTCAGGAATTAGATCTGAGCACATAGACTAACCGTCATTGGATCTAGAGGGAATGTGGCAGAGATCCACGTAGTTCGGGAAAGGTTTGGGAGAATACCTGAAGAATCAGGATTTTCTTGATTCTTCACAATTCAAGAAAATCAGGATTTGTGAATCAGGATTTTCAGGATTTGGGAACAAATCGGGAAATCAAATATAGGAGAAGCTAAAGCTCATGAAGTCTGAGTTTGCGAAGGTGATCAAATCCGCTGGCTTGAAGGAGATCCTGGACTGTAGATCTGGTCTCGATGAACTCACTAGTTCAGGTTTTGGAAGAAGGGAGACGAGCAATATTTCGATATCTGGAGACGTGAAGTCCCGAAGTACAAAGAGGAGATTTGGGTCATCGGATTACAGAGAGTCGTGGACCGTTGATATGACATGACAAAGTTCAGAGTTCATGAGTTCAAAATTCGAAGAATGGAGGAAAGCTAACACGTGAAATCGCGAAACACGAAGTCACATAACGCCTTTTTGGTAGGCATGTGATCATAACTGTTGGTCATGTGGGGGAAACTTGCACCTGGTGCTAGTTCGCATGGGTGAAGTTCACAAGGAGATTCTTTGCAAGGACCTCCTATAACTGTCAGAGAAGACCTCCTGTAACTGTCAGAGAAAATCAACTGTAACTGTAACAAAGAGAATAAGCTCAACTGTAACAAAGAAGACAAATGGTCACACTGTCGGAGACGCCAAAGAATCTCAGGATAATGACCAATGATGACAAACAAACTTAGGATAACTGTCAGAGAATATGAAGACTTGCGAGTATTATCTGCAAAACAAAGAAGAGTGGGTGATTTTTGATAGTTATTTATGCGGGTAGAAGGAGGCCCTGCAGATGTGCTGAAGAGTACGAAAGAGGCAGAGTGCATAGAATGCATATGGAGCACAGAGCATAAAATGAAAAAAAAAATATGAACAGAGAGGAGTGGTGGATAGGAGGAGAAAGAGCGAAGCATAGACGAAGAAGAGTGCAGTAGAGTCGCAGAGCATGGAAGCAAAAATATGTAGAAGTGGAATAGAGCATAGCAGCTGAAGAAGGCAGAGGAGACATCGAGATGTAACAGATCAGATTAGAGACAGATCAAGTAAGTAATATTTTTTAAGATTCAATAAGGGTGGTAGGGTGGTGCTAGGGAGGATTGTAGTCCTCTAAATTCTAGTTGGTGCTAGAATATATTCTGGGAGTTGGTGCTAGAGAAACCTGGGAGTTGGTGCTAGACAAATATGAGAGTTGGTGCTCTCTGCAAGTTGTAGCTTTCTATCAGAGGTTGGAGCCTCATATTTGAGTTGGTGCTCAAAGACTACGGTGTACATGAAAGTTGGAGATTGATTGACATCCAATGTAGAAGAGGTTTTCTCCCTTTATGGGTTTCCTCATGAAAATCAATGTCTCTGTGTATTCTGTGTGATTGATCAAATATTGTATATCTATGCATGTTAAGTTATCAACAACACATTAAATATTAATCTAGAAATATTTACAAAAGAGCATGAAAAGTTTCAAGCTTATATATATAACTGATTCACCCCCCCCTCTCAATTATTTTTCCAACACAATTTAGGATTAATCACAATTAGGGTTTTATGAATGAAACTTGAACAGATTCCAGAATTGTGATGAAAATGAGACAAGTCTAGGAAGTGAGTTTTTAGCTATGAAAAATGACTAGAATTGAATTTGAAATCCAATAAAAGAAATTAAAAAAATTATGTTATATTTCAATAAACAAGGGAAATAAAATATCATTTTAGGTTTTTTATATGGTGGTTGAGGGGAAAAAACAAGTGCCAAATAGAGTCCTAGGGATAATGGAAACACGATCTATATTAGAGGGCCTAGTTTTTATAATATGTAATTAGCGATGGAAGTGGGGCATTAGATGTCACTAGATCCACCCTAATATTGTTGGAAAGAAACGTAGGAATTTCACAAGGAAGGGATGCAAAGGATGCTCCTTCAACTAGTAACTAAACTTAACCCTAGATTTGGAATCAACAAACTTGCAAGTATTTCTACAATATATCATGCAAGTTATTAACCCCAAAATTAAGATAGAAAAGGAGAAAAGAGATGTTGCCACACATGCCTCCTTTCAAGTCTTAGATGTACTCTTCAAATGGATAAAGTCACTAGCCTTTTCTATTTGAATCAATCCACACCACTTCAAGCTTGAAGAACCAAAATTCAACCACACATGAAAGAAAGGATTAAATGAAACCTCAAAATATCATTAATGGGTGATATTCAACAAATTATCTCTCAAACATTCCAACAACAACCAAAATGATAAAGGAGGGGATCCTCTTCTATAGAGTTTTAGGCTCAACAATTGTAATGTACCCCCAACCCAAAGCTTGGTCATGCCACTATTGAAACGACCAAATAATAATTTATGATACCAATTTTAAATGCATAAATAACTCATTGAAATACCAATTTTAATTTTTTTCCGCACTCATTTTTCACTTATACTTGGAAAATTTTTAATCCTTTCTCTGCAGGTTTGAGGTATTTTTATCCACCCTTCCACGACTTCCGGAATACACCTTCACCTTCCAACGAACCTATTTTCCACCCATACTTAGAATCATTTCCAATCATTTCTCCATGGGTCTGCGATACATTATGATTTGTTAGTTCTCTCATCCTTTGGGCCATCCAATCACCCTCTAGGATGTCCGATCTATGACAAGTGGTGATCTCCTAGGCCATCTAATTAATTCCTCATTCTTAGAAAATTTTTGACATCTCATCATGGGTCTAAGCCTTTTCCTGATTCACTTTTCTATCTCTGCTACCTCATTCGTCCGACCGATTGATCTTGGCATTTAGTCATTTCTTCAAAATATCGTGGTACTTAGTCATTCTTGATACTTAGCCAATTCTCGAGATTTCACTGCACACTGCGAGTCTACAACATTTTCCCGATCCTATATCTGTGACCTCATCCGTTCGATCAATTTTGGACACTTAGTCAATTTTTCAAACTCTTACCACAAGTTTCTTACACTTAGTCGATATTCGAATTCTCACCATCGATTCATGGGTTCATGCACATTTCTTCACATACTCCTGATTCTCCTCCATGCTCCCTATCTTTGTGATGTCTTGATACTTATTCAGTTAGTCATTTATTCGAAATATCTTGGTACTAAGTGATTCTTGATACTTATCCAATTCTTGAGATTTCACCATGGGCCTACAACAATTTCTTGATTCTATATTTGTGACCTTGTTGGTCCAACCAATTCTTGACACTTAGTCAATTTTTCGAAATCCTACCACAGTTCTCTTACACTTAGTGGATTTTTGAACTCTCACCATGATTTGACGAGTCTGTGGGTTCGCACCCATTTCGTCACATACTCTTGATTCTCCATCATGCTCACTATCTCCGTGTTGTCTTGGTACTTAGCCATTTTTCGATATCTCTTGTGGTGATTTTGTAGATGAGGTGGCTTCTGTGTGGATGTCTTCTTCATGTACACTAGATGATGTGACATCAGTATGTGTCTTGGCACATGTCATTTCATGTGGCATCAATGACATGGAATTTCTTTGATGTGGCATTCATATGATTGGACATGTGGCGCCGATGAGGTTTCTATCATGACATTTATGTGGTTGATATCACAAAGTATCAGACCCCAATATTTGATATTAACTGTTGATCTTTGGAGATTAACGGTCAGGATTTATCCTGTTCCGGGTCCACAGTTATCTATGCCAAAAGTTAATACATGTTGCATGGTTCCATGAATCTTTGTTCACATTCAAAATATGTTCTTTCACATTTTCATTATAAGCCATTTGAACTCGGTTTTCCCAATGAATGTGGGATACATCATTTTGCAAAAATCTTCTACCGTGCCTTCAGGTTTTTACTTTGACTTCCTTACCAAACTTATTACTTCTTAGGTTTGAATCTTGTTTAGCTTCCAACTTTTATCGCTCATATTACCACCACCAAGGATTAACTACATCTCCCTTATATGCACATAACTTATTCCTTTGCGCCTTCGAGATTCAACAAGATGTGATTGCTTTGCGACATAACTCTTCACCTTCTATCTGGTTTGGTTCAATTCTCTCTGGTATTCATGGTCATGCGCAATCATCTTACTGTTATAGCATTTTCGTGTCGCAAGTAAATGCACAAGGCTCTTGTAGAAGGTAAAGATAATCATAGTCTCCTCTCCTTCAGTCACATGGGGTCATAGTCTCCCCTTGTCTTTGACATCAATGACAACATTGTTTCTGACAAAGTCCCCCTTTGTCATTGATGGAAACACTTAGTTATTTTGGTGCTCCCTTGCACATCTCTCTTTCTGCAAATTCCCCCCTTTCTCTATATTGTGCTCCCTTGAACATATCTTTCTACAAATTCCCTCCTTTCTCTATATTCTCCCCTTTTGACATCAATGGAAAAGGTATTTTCTCCCCCTTTCACTTTATTATTTATTCTCTATTCTATGACCAACACCATTCTCTCTTTCTGTAGCTCCCCCTGAGTTGGTCATCCTTTTTTAGTGCTTCAGTGAGTGGATGGCATAAGTACCACCTCCAATTTATGTCTAAGATAATCAAATACCTCTCTAGAAAGAGGTTTTGTAAAGATATGAGTAACATGTTCCTTTGTGCCAATATATTCCACCTTGACATTCTGTTATGTGACTTTCTCTCTTAATAAATGATACCTGATTGGAATGTGTTTTGTCTTTGAATGCATGACATGATTCTTGGAGATATTTATTGCACTAGTATTGTCACATAGTATTGATATTGGATGATTATAGTCTACCTTAATGTCCTTTAGTGTTTGTTTCATCCAGAGGACTTGTGTACAACATGTTGTTGGAATGTATTCCACTTCGACTGTGTATAGGGAAATAGATGATTTATTCTTTATAAACCAAGACACTAGATTGTTTCCCAGAAAGAATGCTCCATCATTGGTGCTTTTCCTATCACCTGCACTACCTTACCAATATTCATCTGTGTAAGCTATCAGAGTAAATTATTTTCCTGTGGGATAGCATAAAACAAAGTTCAATGTCCCTTTTAGATATTTGAATATTATTTTTACTTCTTTCACATGTGTTTCCTTTGGTGCATCTTGAAGCCTTCCAACTAGCCCCACTTCTTGCATGATACATGGTCTTGAAGCTGCCACATACAAACAAATTCCTATCATTGATGTGTACAAGGTTTGATTTGCTTCCTTTGATTCATCTTATTTACTTAGCTTACAACCAGTGACCGTGGGTGTGTTGACATGTTTTCAATCTTCCATTTCAAACTTATTCAACATCTCTTTTATATATTTGGTATAGGAAATGAATATTCCTTTGTTGGTTTGAGTAATATGTAGTCCTAAAAAGAATGAAAATTTTGCAATTATGGCCATCTCAAATTATTTTTGCATTTCTTATGCAAACGTTTGGCTCATTTATCAACATAACTCCCAAAATAATATCATCCACATAAACTAAAATGATTAACATCTCTACATTGTCTATTTTGATGTAAATATTTCTATCTATTGTTCCTTTTTTGAAACCTTGTTGCTGCAAGTACTTGTCAAGTATTGAATACCATGCTCTGGGAGCCTTCTTTAATCCATAAAGTAATTTCTTCAATATGAAAACATAATCTTCATCTTATGATAATAAGAATGCTTCAAGATGTTCAATGTACACTTTTTCCTCTAAATCCCCGTTCAGGAATGCTGACTTGAAATCCATGTGATACACCTTAAAATTATTGAAGCTTGCAAATGCCAAAAATATTCTAATGGATTCTAGTCTTGCAACAAGAGAAAAGGTTTCTTCAAAATAAATTCCTTCTACTTGAGCATACCCTTTAAATTCTAATCTTTTTTTATTTCTTACTACTTTTCCATCTTCATTTAACTTGTTTCTGAATACCCATTTTGTACCAATCACGTTTTTATCTTTGGATCTTGGTACAAGTTCCCATGTCTGATTTTTACCAATCTGGTTTAAATCTTCTTCCATAACATTCACCCAATGTTGATCATTGCAACTGGCTTCTAAAAATCATTTAGGCTCTATTTTGGACAATAAAGAAAGATTTGTCTGTTCCAATCTTCTTTCCAGTGTTCTCCTAGTTTGAGTCTAAGCATTTTTATCACCAAGAATTAAATGTTCTGGATGCTTTTTCTACACAAACCTTGATTATGTTTGTGTATCTTGGCATTCTTCTTCCTCTTAGTATTTAAATTCATTTTCTTGTTCTTTTTCTTCCTTCTTGCTGTAATCTATTTCCTCCACTTCCAGTTGATTCTTGTGTGGTATTTCTTCATTTATTCTGACATTAATGCTTTCAACAATATTTTGCAGTCTTTTGTTGTAACATCTATAGGATTTTCTTCTTGATGAATATCCAAGAACAATTCCTTCATATGATCTTGAGTCAAACTCGCCTAGATCCTCATAATCTCGTTTGATGTAACACTTTCTTCCAAAGACTCTGAAGTGTTTGATAGATGCTGGTAAAAAATTGCATAGTTCATATGGTGCCTTATCACTGTTGACTCTAGTTCACCCTTTTTTTAGAATGTAGAAAACAATGTAAACTGCATCTCTCCAAAATCTATCTGACGATTTTTCTTCATTTAACATTGTCCTAGCGATTTCTTGTACATGTATATTTTTCTTTTCAACTACATTTTGTTGGGGAGTTCTTGCAATTGAATATTGTCTTCTTATTCCATGAGCCTCACAAAATTCTTCGAACTCATTTTCTGTAAATTCACCTCCATTATCTAACCTTAAACATTTTATTTTCAGATTAGTCTCATTCTCAACTAAATCTTTGAATGATTTAAATTTCTCAAATGCCTAAGATTTATTTTTAAGAAAGGTAACCCAAGTCATTCTTGTGTAATATTTTTTGTGTAATAAAACAACTTTCACCTTGAAATATTTTTGTTCTTGCTGGACCATAGGTATTTGTATGCACAAGTTCCAATGGCTTGGATGTTGCATATTCCTTTGTCTTGAAACTCACCCTTGATTGTTTTCCATGCTGGCATTGCTTGCAGACAATGCTTGAGGGCTTTGTAATATTTGTCATATCTCTTACTACTTGTTTGGTACTATTTTTTACCAAGTTGTCAAAGTTCATATGTTCCATTCATTTATGCCACAACCAAATTTCATCTATCTTCCCCATGAGGAATTTTTATCCATTAACTTCAATAATAATGTATATATTATTTGGGGTTTTGATTGCTTTTCAACCAACTTACATGAATTTTCTTTTCTGATCTTACATTATTTGGAGTCAAAAGTAAGAGTGTGTCCTTGGTCACACACTTGGATTACACTATGAAGATTTTGTTTTAAGTTTTTTGAACAAACAAAACCTTTTCAGCCTTAGCTCTTCCATTTTCAAGATTGAGAGTTCCCTTTCCAACTATCTTTAAAATGCCATCGTCTCCAAATGTAACATTGCCTTCATTTTTCTTTAGCCTGGTGATAAAGTTTGTTCTATCTCCTATCATGTTACTATATCACCCACTGTCAGTGTACCACTTATCCTTATTTTTTTTGCATGAACTGCAGTTTGAATGAACAAGGATTTTTGTTTCTTTTTTTCCCTTAATTCCTGTTTTCTTTCCATGATTGTTGGGGCTTCCAATTTCTCATTTTTCTTGAAATCACTTATGTAGAATTTTTATATATGGCCAAAATTATTTTATTTCTAACATATGATGTTATAGTTCAGAAAAGGGGAAAATGAGTTGTAATTTCTCCTTGAAAATCCATGGGTATCTCTGTTGTTTTACCTCTTATAACCTCCTCTTACATTTTTTCTACAATCTATTGCTTTATGAACAAAAATGTTTAAATAATAACAATAGCCAAAGAAAGAAATTTGGTACCTCATTGTGTGATTCCAACTTGATGGGAGAGTCTTCCTGATTCTGTCCTTGTGAGGATAATTTTTCTTTTGTGGAACATGTTGTTCTTTGTTCCGATTGTCTTCAACCTTGATAGAATTATTGATTATATAAACATAATTGTTGGTCGTTTCTTCACTTCATTGTTTTGAAGAGTTTGAGGATTCTTCATTAGAAACCTCCTTCTTTTCATTGTACCCAAGACCAGTCTTGTCAAATGGTGATCTTTGACAATTTAGGATTTCATTCAAGGTTGTAGAAATCTCTTTGAATTTCATGTTGGTATGTGATTTTTTCGACTCCTTTCTTATAAAAACTATTTCATATTCTAGCCTGCTCTAGACACCTTATTTTTATTTTAGTTGGGCTCTTAAGACTTCTTCAATTCTCTTTTCCTCTTCTATTTGAGTCTTTAGAATAATCACTATCTTCTCTGTTTCTTCAAGATCATTTTCCTCTTCTTTATATTTTTGCAATTCCTTTTTCTGCTTTCTATTCTTTTCTTTGATTATGTCTATTTATTCTAAGGAATTAATGAGTTCTGCTTCAATATCTACTTCTGCATCACTTTTATGATTGTCTTCTTCTGTTGAATATGTATCTCTATTTCTTGGAAAATGTGTCCATGTTTCTATACCCATGAAGAGAATCTCTTCTATTTCACTGTCACTGTCATCTGAAGAGTTGTTTTCCTCATTGATATATAGTTTCATATTTTGTTTGTAGAACTTCCTCCTCTGCTCAATATTACCCTTCTTGTACCTTTTGAAACTGGAATCTTCTTTTACATTGATATTTCAATTTTTTGCATAAGGACATTTATTATAAAAGTGTCTTACTTGTCCACAATTAAAGCATTTGAAGGAAATCTTACCTTTGTATTTTCCTATCCCCCTCTCGAGATTTCTGAAAAAAATTAGCTTCTCTTGCATCTCATCCACTATATGAGCTATCACTCATCCTGTATTCTTATATATTTGTCATGTTTGATGCTTTGAAGGATGATTACTTCATTCATGGATTTGTTGTCTTATCCTATTTTCTCCTCATTTCATATGCAGTGAGGATTTCATGCAACTCATCCATTTTTAGATTGTCTAGGTCTTTTAACTCTTCAATGGAAGATATATTGGGACTAAATCTTGAGGGAAGTGTTATAAGCACTTTTTTCACAATGATGGTTTCATCAATCTCTTCACCCAATCGTCTTATAGTGTTGACAATATATTTCACAAGAAGAAAATAGGTTCCAATACTCCTCTTCATTCATCTTGAGGGTCTCAAATTGTCCTATATGGATTTGTAATTTTTCTTTCTTGACCTTGTCGTCCCATTCATATATTTTTTGTAACTTGTCCCATATCCTTTTTCTAACCGAAAATGCATGAATTTGACAAATACTTATTTTTCCAGACCATAAAATATTGCATTCTTGGCCTTAGAGTTATTGTCACTGAGCCTCTTTCCAACTATATCTATAGGTGGAGTTGTTGGGTTTGTGTTACCATTCTCAACTTCACTCCAAACATCAAACCCAAGTGACATCAAATAGGTTTTCATTCTCATGCTACAGAAAACATAATCTGATCCATAAAAAAATGGAGCATTGCTTGTGGAACAACCTTCTTGTTTATCCATTTGTGCCACTGGAAATTACCTTCCAGTGGTTATACTATTTATGAAGAAACCCACTATGATACCAATTGTTGTCACACTTATTTATATTGAGAGGGGGGGGGGGGGGGTGAATCAATGTAAGACTACTTTTTCTTTTCTTACAATATTTATCAACGTGTTACTTTACCAAATGTAGCAGTTTAAAGATAAATACATAACCATACAATCACAATACACATTGATTTAACATGGAAACCAAAATGGGAGAAAACCAAAAAATGATTATTTTATATAATCATGTAAGAAGCAACCTATTGTTATAATGTTTTCAAGCACCAACTTGGAGGAGACACCAATCCCCTTGGCTGAGCACCAACTTAGCTATAATTTTTTCATGCACCAACCTGCAGGAAACACCAATCCCATTGGTCGAGCACCAACTCAACATTGATGTTTGCATTCACCAACCTACATGAGACACCAATCCCCTTATATGATCACCAAATAAACACTACTTGTAGATACC
The DNA here is from genome assembly GCA_009831015.1 of Picea engelmannii. Classification (NCBI taxonomy): domain Eukaryota; kingdom Viridiplantae; phylum Streptophyta; class Pinopsida; order Pinales; family Pinaceae; genus Picea; species Picea engelmannii. The sequence goes on along the minus strand of ML778657.1, from coordinate 2,066,177 downwards.
AATTTTAATAGAAACATCAATCTCCTCAAGCTATCAAAAGTACTAGATTATTTCATTTCTTCAAATCTTCGTTTGCTCATATCCGTTGCACGGTGTTTTGCTATAATTACAGTTCACAATTTGGAGAAGTTTATTTTTTCCTTGCACCTCCTAACCACCCTTGACAATTTAATTATATTCCTTTCATTTTCCAGGCATCCTTAGACCTTCCAGCCTCATAGCTTCTCTTCCACGATCCTTACTTACTCAGTTCCTTCCACACTTCACACAACACATAAAACAAAACATGGCATAGTTATTTATAAACTTCCTACCTCCACATATTTGTCCACATATAGAAGGAAATCATGCTCAACATGTCGGCTTCGAGTCCTCTTATTTTCCTTCAAATTGGGATATCAAAACACCTCCACGAAAACTGGTCTCAATCTCTTTCCATAGCATGCAATCTGTCCATGGGCTCTTATCGCTCAAGAGCCATAAGATGCATTCCCTTGATTTGATGGTGGTCCTTGATATACTTATTGGTCACCAAAATACATGACATAGCCTTGACACACAACAATCATCCGATCTGGACCTTGAGCAGATATAAAGTATTGATCACATTCCCTAAACACTCCGTGCAACCACAATGTACAACAACCATTCGATCTTCCCTTGATTAGATCTCATCCATCGATCTATTTTTATTTATCATATCAAGACCACCTGGTCTTTAGCATACAACCACCATCTGATCAAATCTTAGGTTGCTCTTGAACGCCAATCTGTATTGATGGATTCACCATGGGTATAAGGAATATCTCTTCTTCATTTCAAACTTCTGTAACCTCCAAATTACACCCTCAAGCTCTGCGGTACTCATTTTTCAACTATACTTAGAAAATTTTCAATCCTTTCTCCACGGGTCTGAGGCATTTTTATCAACCCTTACATGGCCTCCATAATACACCTTCAAATTCCACCACACCTGTTTTTCACCCATACTTAGATGCATTTCCAAGAATTTATCTACGGGTCTACAAGACATTATGAGTCTTCATATCTCTCACCCTTTTGGTCATCCGATCACCCTCTGGGCCGTCCGATCTATGACAAGTAGTGACCTCCTAGATTGTCCAATCAATGTTGGTTGTGGATCCTGATTATATTCCCAATTCATAGGTCTTTGTTTTTAGTCGTGTTTATACCCCATGAATACTATACACCCTATAACACTGTACACCCCTCCACGCGGGGCCGGGTGGGGGGTGGGGGTTGTAGGTGGGGCTTCCCCCCCCCGCGGGGCTGGGTGGGGGGTGGGGGTTGTAGGTGGGGCTTCCCCCCCCCCGCGGGGGTTAAGGTGAGAAGCCACTGAAGGAAAAATTTCCTTGTAAATGTATATTTTAATTTCATAGTAAATCTGGACCATTCATTATAAGGTAGCAGATCTAACGATAGAAGTTATGTTAGGGTTTTTTTCCCTAGAATGAAACCCTCTTTTATGAGGGAATTCTATTGCTGTTGTGTATCAGTTTTTTGAATATTTTATTTTGAGAGAGGAGATTGTGAGAGAAAGAAGAGGAAGTTATAACAGGTGTGTTGTAGGTTGTATCCCTTCATTTTTTGGATAATTAAAGGAAGGATTTGACAATTTCTCTGGTGGACGTAGCCCACACTGGGTGAACCACGTATATCTATGTCTCTATTGTATTGTGTATCTTCTGTGTTTTATTTCTGCATTTGTTTTTATTTTATTTCTCCACGATCCTATTCTTCTAACAATGAATTCCTCATACTTAATTTTTTTTTTGACATCTAATAGCGGGTCTAATCCTTTTCCCAATTCACTTGTCTATCTCCGTGACCTCATCCATTCGACTCATTGATATTGGTACTTAGTCATTTCTTTAAAATTTCTTCGTACTTAGTCATTCTTTATACTTATCCAATTCTCAAGATTTCACCGCGGGTCGCGGGTCTACAAACTTTTCCCGATTCTATATCTGTGACCTCATCCATCCAAAAAATTATTGACACTTAGTCTATTTTTTGAACTCCTACCATGGGTCTCTTACACTTAGTTTATTTTTGAACTCTTATCATGGGTCTACTGGTTCACACCCATTTATTCACATACTCCATATTCTCCGTTGTGCTCACTATATCCACGATGTCATGGTACTTAGTCATTTAGTCATTTCTTCAAAATCTCTTGGTAGTTAGTCATTCTTTATACTTATCCAATTCTCGTGATTTCACTAGGGGTTGTAGGTCTAGAACATTTTCCCTATTTTATATCTGGGACCTTTTCCGTTCGAACGATTCTTGACACTTAGTTGGATTTTTGAACTCCTCTACACTTAGTCGATTTTCAAACTCTCACTACGGGTTCATGCTCATTTCTTCACATACTCCTGATTCTCCATCGTTCTCTCTATCTCCATGATGTCTTGGTACTAAGTCATTTTTTGAGATCTCTTATGATGATGTTTCATATGAGGTGGCTTCCATGTGGAAGTATTGTTCATGTACACTAGATGATGTGGAATTGGTACATTCCCTGACACGTGGCACTTCACGTGGCATCACTGACGCAGATTTACTCTAATGTGGAATTCATATGAATATACACGTGGCGCTGATGAGTTTGATATCATGGAGCTGATGTGGCTGAGCTCATCAAGTATTAGACCCATGTATTGGATCTTAACTGTTGATATTTGGAGATGAATGGTCAGGAATTATCCTATTCCATGTCCACAATTATCTATGCCAAAAGTTAACACATTTCGCATTTTTCCATGAATCTTCGTTCACATTCAAACTACATTATCTCACATTTTCATTATAATCCCTTTGAACTCGGTTTTCCCAATGAATGTGGGATACATCATTTTGCAAAAATATTCTACTGTATCTTCATATTTTTACTTCAACTTCCTTACTAGACTTATTACTGCTCAGGTTTGTAACTCACTCAAATTCCAACTGTGATCACTAATCTACTCACTTCCAAGGCTTGGCCACATCTCCCTTATATGCACATAAATTATTCCTCTGAACCGTTGAGCTTCAACAAGATGTGATTACTCTGCCACATAACTCTTCAAATTCTGTCTGGTTTGGTCCGATTCTCTTTGAAATTCATGGTCACACATAATAATATTTCTATTATATAATTTTCATGTCATGAGTAAACACACAAGGCTCTTGCAGAAGGTCAAGATAATCACAGTCTCCTCTCCTTCATTCACATGGGGTCATAGTCTTCCCCTATCTTTGACATCAATGACAACATTATTTCCAATATCTATTCCACCAACTCTCTTTCCGACAACCTACACAACCCAATGGATTGGATCCCCCTTCAGTACTCACAGTTCCTTAAGCCTCCCTACTTCCATCCAAGGATTCTAGAACAGGCTGGACAAGAAATTTCTCTACTGGTACCTTAGGAATTTTACAACTGCAACATAATTTGCAGAACAACAAAACACTTGCTTTTATTGACAATTTTTGAACAATATGTTTTTCACAGGCCTGCAACCTCTTTTTCCATGGAATTGGAGCTCCAAACAACTACTAAACATGCCCATTATGGTTTCCTTCAAAATTACACACTCATAACTCTCTTTCTATCCAAAAATATCCATCTAAAAACTGCCCTGCATGCAAAAATTTGAATCATCCTTCTTCTCTCTTCCCCATATGAATTTTCTCTCTTTCTCTTTCTTACTTGACTTTCATTCTTTCCCAAGATGATTTTACTCATCCCCCGTGATCTCAATAACTATGGGAAGTGACTCTCACAACCACCCTCTTACATGAATTCAATGATTGGGATCTAGAAGAGTGAACCGGAAAATGGAAGGTTCACAGCAAGGATAATTTAGAAAGAAATGGTTTGGATTTAATAGACATGTGTAAAATATCCCTCCCTTGGACACCCTCCATCTCTTGCGGAAGCTAAGCCCCCAAATCTCCATCCATGTCCATCTTCAACTGATGATACAATTTATCTATTAGATTTACTATAAATTATTTACATGTTACATTGCTTGGCCCTTAGCCATACATTACATTTACAATATACATTTCTAGTTTGGGGTTTGAAAAAGAGGATGTTACATTCCCCGCCTCCCCCCCCCCCCCCCCCCCACCCCTACAAACTGCATTGTCCTTAGTACACATCACCATACAATTTACACATTGACATATTTAAAATATTACATCAAAATACTTGATAATGTTGCCACTTTATGAATCATGCAACAATTCCAACAAAAAATTCTCTTTTCCCCTCAACCCACACATTGAATTGAAAATAAATGTTAGATTTGTGGCTCCAGAAAATCCAATGAAAAAAATGGAGTCTTCATTCTCTTATGTACAAATGTACATTCAATTATCTTCAAAATTTGCAAAAACATTCAGGTATGCTTTCTATATGGCTTCCTTGTTCTCCCATGTAGCATCTTGAGGACCGTAGCAGGTCCAATGAACCTTTAACAATTTGATGGATTTTTTCTTGAGAAATTTAAATTTATGGTCCAAGATGTGCACTGGTTCCTCCTAGAAGTCCGCTTCATGTTCCACATGGATCAGATTCCAATCAATGACATGATTCGGAGAAGATACACATTTTTTTAATAAATACACATGGAACACGTTATAAATTCTCATGGATTCAGGTAATGATAACATGTATGCAACTGGACATATCCTTTCTAGAATTTCAAATGGCCCCAATATCTTGCTGCCAACTTTGGGAAAATTCCTAATTTCAACGAGATTCTCTTGGATTTAACTTTTAAAAACACATGCTCTCAAACTTTAAATTCTCTATGTGTTCCTCTTTTTTTGACATAGCTCTTCTTCCTATCTTGTGCAATTTTCAAATTCTTCCTGATCTTTACCATCTGTTCTTTCATTTCCTTTAACAATTATGTCCCAATCACGACTCTGTCTGTTGGGTTATCCCAACTTACTAGTGTGTTGCATTTTTTTCTATACAATGCTTCAAATGGGTCCATCTTCAATGATTCTTGATACCCATTATTTTAAGAAAAATCAACTAAATGGATATAGTCCTCCCACCTAGAAGGTGTGTCTAATACATACATTCTGAACACATCTTCAATTATCCAGTTAATTCTCTCTGTTTTCCCATATGAATTTGGGTGATATACTATACTGAAATTCAAATTTGTCCCAAATCCTTTAATTAATCCCTTCCATAAATTGGAAGTGAACTTGGGATCTCGGTCCTACACTATTTCCTTAGGAACACCATGTATCCTAGCAATTTATTTCATACAAATTTATGTAATATTGGTTTCGTTATGAGTTAATTTTGTTGATGCTTTTGTAGCATCAGGAGGCATTCCCACTTGTGGAGTGTGGTGAAAATACCTTCCTTGCTAAGAGGGATTGTTGATTTTTGTATCTTCAAACATCCATTATCACATGACCATAGGTGTTGGGCATGTGGGAATTGTTGTGGGAACCACATCACACTTTCAGTTTGGTGAAAACCCCCCTTGGATTTGAGTGGGGGCTTCATGGGTATGGTGATGGGCTTTGTGGGATTACGTTGGGGCTTCACACCCACAAGGAAAGACTAATTTGATGTTGACTTGTGGAGGGGAATCTATGTTGACCTATAAGACTTGTATATAAATGAGAGAGGTTATTGTGACATTTAATCATGTAGAGAGTTTGGAGACATGATGGATCTAGAATAAGTGAGTTTTCACTTGTGCTAGGAGGATTGGTAATCTCAACAAAGGGAAAGTCTGCAAGGTGGGGAATTTGGCCCTGAAGAGAGAAGCCAAGAAGGTTGCATGTGTGGAGAGAATTTTTCTTACGATACGTGGTTTGCAGGAGGATGAAGCGTGCATATATGCGGGTTGTAGAAGAAAAAATAACATATAGGGTTTACACGATTTGATGTGGAGAAAACAACATATGTCTGCGGGTTCCAGTAAGGTGAATCACATGTCTAATTTTTTCCGAGCATGTACAGATTCGTACAGGCTGACATGTTACATCAACAGGACGTATAGGTGATTTACAACATATTCTTGGGTAGATGAGATTTCCAAAATACTGTTGATGTTTTTTCTTTATATTTGTATGGTTATTGTAGGACAAGGTTGTCCTCATATTTGGTGACATCATATTAGCTGAGAGGACTAGTTTTGTCCTTAGTCTTGGTGACATTGAGAGGACTAGTTTTGTCCTCATATTTGAAGGATTGGATAAAGTTACATACAATAATTATTGTGTCTCTTGTGTATTGATGATTCATCTTTGATCTTGTTGTTTCTGCTACATATGTTTTCAATCAATAATTTCAGTGTAAAAAGTTGTTCAGTGATAGTTAGATCACTAGGAAGCAATTTTCAAATTTGAAATTAGTCATATAGGTTTTCATGTGAAAATTGAAAACTTTCACCGGAATGAAATGTGCATCCTTTGTAAGTTTGTCCACCAGTACCATGATGGAATCATGTTTCCTTGCTGTCCTAAGCAATTTGGTAATGAATCAATAGTAACAACTTCCCATTTCCATTAAGGAATGGGCAGTGGTTGCAACAATCATGCTCGATGTCCATTCTCATCCTTTACCATCTCACATTCTAGGCATCTAGCCAAATAATCACTGGCATCTCTTTTCATACCAGGCCACAAATATTGGCCTCTTACAATTGTAATAGTTTTTTGGTATCCTAGATGTCCAACATATGAAACATTGTGCATCTCCTTTAAAACAAAATTTCTCAATTCCTAGTAATTGGGAACATAAACTTTGTTCCATTATAAGAGGATTCCATCCTCTTCTAGCTTGTAATCCTTATATTTCTACTGTAGGATTTCTTTAACATGCACATAATGTTGGTTTGCTGTTACAACCTCTAGAATTCTCTCTTTTAAATTTGTTATGTACATGCTAATCGTTGTATCATGCATTTTATGCACCCTTTTTTTTAGTGCATCGACCACCTTGTTCTCTTTTCCCTTTATGTGCTTGATGTCAAAGTCATATTCACTGAGGAATTCTATCCATATAGTTTTTCTAACATTTAGTGTTAGTTGTTCAAACAAATATTTCAGACCACTATGGTATCTCCTCAATTCAAATTTTCTACCCACGAGGTAATGCCTCCACATCCTTAAAACATGTACTATGGATGCAAAATCTAAGTCACGTGTGGCATAATTTATTTCATGCTCCTTCAATTTTTTGAATTATAAGAAATTACATGTCCATTTTGTGTAAGGACTCCATTGAACCCTTCCTTGCATGCATCTGTGCACACAAAAACATCCTCATCTGGATTTGCAACTTTTAAAATAGGTGCATCGATTAATAAATCCTTCAAGTGCTGAAAATTTTCTTCACACTTAGCACTCCATTCAAAATTTACTCTTTTCTTTTGCAAATATATTATTGGGTGTGAAATCTTGGATAATCCCGCAATAAATATCTTGTAATAACCAACTATACCCATATATGATCTAAGCTTTGAAATGCTTGTTGGTGCTGGCCAACTTTTGATTGCTTCAATTTTCTTTGAATCCATTGTTGTGCCATCTTCTAAAACAATGCGACCCAAATAATGGATTTTCTTTTGATAAAATTTACATTTACTCAACTTGGCATACAATTGGTTCTCTCTCAACACTTGTAGCACCATCCTCAAATGTTGTTCACGCTCCTCCTCTGTATTGGAATATATAAAAATATCATCCAAGAATGCATTGTCAAACTTGTCTAGGAACTATCTAAACACCCCATTCATCATACGCATGAATATAACAGGTGCATTTTTCAACCCAAAAGGCACCACTACAACTTCATAGTGTCCATGCATTGTTCAAAAGGTTGTTTTTCTAGTATATTCTTATTTGATTCTCACTTGATATCAAGTCATTCTTGGAAAATATCCTTCCTCCCTTTATCTAATCAAAATGATCAATAATCCTTTGCAAAAGATATTTGTTCTTGACTGTAACCTTGTTCAACTACCTGAAGTCAATACATAACCTCAACATTCCAAATTTTTTCTTGACAAAAATAATTGGGGCGCCCCAAGGAGAAACACTTGGGCGTATGTTGCACTTATTTTACCTTTGATGTGCTTATTTTGTAGAGAGTTTTAGAAACTATGGTAGCTCGAGGAATTACGTCAATAGAGAAATAAATATCCCTCTTTGGTGGAAATCTGGGCAACTCCCCAAATACATCTTCATACTGTTTCAAGAACAGATAATCTTCGAGACTTGGCTCCTTATCCTTCATTGTCTCTTCCATGTGGGATGCATATATCTGGCACCCTTTTCTAAAACTTATTTTCAACTGAAACACTGAAATATCTCGAGCATATATGGGCCTTGGAATACCTTGCAGTATCCTTGAATTACCTTCCTCGTCAAGTCATGTGAAATCCTTGTTATAACAATCTAAGTCAACATGATGTTTTTCTAACCAATCCATACCAATCAAGCAGTGATAATACCCAAGCGACATGATGTTCAAATATTCCTTAGTGTTTTTTCCATTCATGTTTATTGGGAATTATTTAACAAGCTCATTGATTATTCTTTTGGTTCCAATAGCTATTTGAAAAAACTATGATTTTTCATGCTTAAATTTATTCAATTTAAATATTTCAACTATATTTGGATCTATATAGCTATGACTAGCTCCCTAATCAATCAAAATAACTATGGGATGATTATCAATCTTACCTTCCACTTCAATCATGTGGGATTGATAGTAATCTTGTCTGTTGTCCAAGGCTGCATAGATCCTTGGCATGATTCTAACCACGTCCTCTATTGTCTCCTCCTACTTGATGCTATGCACAATATTCATCTTATCTCCCTGGTGAGGACAATATTTATACATGTGATCACCTTTACATCCCCAACATTTTATGGGCTACTACCTTGGCCTCTTTGCCAAGGACTTTGTCTTTTTCTAATCATCTTGAGATGGCTTCCCTCGTTGATATGATTGAGATCTATTCACGATGAAAGGTTGCTTGAATCTTTTATTCATTTGATCCATTTTTCCTTTCTTATTGTCATCCAAATCCTTTTGGAAATATGGCTTCCTTATGTCTACTCATACAAACACTTATCCTTTCTTATGGATTTTTCCAAATTTCTAGGCTCATCGAACTAAATTTGATCCTTGTAGAAGAATGGTAGTCCACTCAGGAACCTATGAATTTTGACCTTCTCATCTCTGATGAAAATCACATACCTTATAAGTTCCAATAATTTCATCTCGTATTCATCCATGGTCATGTTACCAAGTTTGATTTCAAGTTAATCTTGCATATTATTGTCAAAATATTGCTCCGACAAGTACTGTTGTTGGAAATATTTCTTTAATTTCTTCCAAGAAATTCTCTTGTATTCAAGGTGATTAACCTACTTCAATAGATCCCACCACATATATGCATTTCCTTGGAGATGGTAGGATGCAATTTTGGATTCTACATTTGATGAGTAATCATGCAACTGGAAATATTTCATCATTCCTAGAAACCATGCTTCTACATCTTCTTCTTTCCTATTCTCTCCATCAATTGATGGTGGATTGATCTCCCTGAGCTCCCCTTGCAATATATATGAGATGTATAGCATGCGACATACTTGGGATTATTTCTAACCTTGAATGTGCATATTCTCTTTTGGTTGAGTGCCCTAGGGAATGATGATGTCAATGCCTTCTATTACTCTCATATTTCTATAGCCTCCATGATAATCCCTCCTATCATGAGATCTAGATACTTATACTTTTCTTGCACTAGCTTCTTGTCTTGTGCCAAAATATTTGTTGAATTTATTTTGTAGCATATTTAGGCTTTGTAGTATCTCCTCATGATATTTCATAATATTTTCATTATCGCCGCTATAGGTCTGCACTACTCTTTGCAGGATTTTCATAGTTACAGGCTCCTACCTTCCCCTCCTTCCATAATAATCTATCTCAACATTACCCATGTTGGCATACATGCATGTGATATCCTCCTCATGTCTATAAGATCCTTCAGAATATTTCATATCTCTAGTTCTCATATAGGAACTAGTGTCTTTTTTTTGTACCTCTAATTCTGCAAGAATGTGGATGCAACAATTGTTGTTAGAATTAAGCAAATTGCAAAATATTTATTAATTATATTACTGACCATTATTCATCTCAAATTATAAAGAGAAAAAAAATGCATGAATCCAAATTTTGGGTTGATATATGGCTTCTCCACCTTAATAAATTTCTAACTACTACTCGTTTGCTCAAATATGAGCTTCAAGATGAAAGTTTAAACCGTTTTCCCATTTTTACCCCTGTATGATAAAAGTGTCTTATTTCTCTTCCCATATAATTTATATACCCAGATTCTAAATATGGATCCACAACTGTGTTCTATGGTTCCTAATATCTCCATAGACTTCTCTTGTGCCCAAAATAGAATTTTGAGAAAGGCGTTATTCCCTATGGAAGTAAATTGTTGCTGCAAATATACCCTCTACAATTTTAACTGTAACTTTCTCATACAAGCTCTATTTTGTCCCTAGAATAGCTCATTGGAAAACTCTCTCCGAGTTATTTTATTTAAGCTAAAGAGATAGGGTGTATCGTTGGTGCACCCTATTCTCATGACTTTTGATTGCCTAAAAATGTTGTTTAGGCCCTCAAAATCACTCTGGAAGTTGCTGACGTTCAAAACTACAAACATTTTGCAGAAAATCATTGGTTTACTACGGTAATAGTCTGCCAAAATGACCTACACCTATAATCATAAATTTTCCTTCCTTTTACTCCTTCTCTTCTTTTTTTCCGAAGCCCAAGCATGCACCAATTATGTATTATGCACCAATATTCAACACGTGAAATGCCAGTACTTAGTGCATGTACCACACACCCCTATTCAATGTGAACAACTTTTACGCCGCGCACTAATATCCTGTGCGAGCAACTTTTGTACCATGCACCAATATTTAGTGCACACAACTTTTGTACCATGCACCGATATCCAGTGCGCACAAATTTTGTACTACACACCAATATCCAGTGCACACATCTTTTGTAATGTGCACCATTATCCATTGCACACAAATTTTGTACCACACATCAATATCCAATGCACACAAATTTTGTACCATGTACTAATATCCATTGTGCATAAACTTTGTATCGCATGCCAATATCCAATGTGCACATCTTTTGTACCATGCACCATTATCCAATGCACAAAAATTTTGTATCGTGCACCAATATCCAATGTCCACACACGTTTTTCACTACGCAATGCTAATATTTAGCTCATGTAAGTCCTTTCTTCACTTAACGAATTTTCCATATTTCCAACTTGCTACCATCGTGAAAATGACTGAATCACCTGTTTAAGCAATTTCATTCTCTTGGAAGTCGAAATGACCCCTCCATAGCAACCATCTGAGTGCAATTCTAACTCATATTGATTAGAAATTTGGGGATTTCACTCAGATTTTACTTTTTCCCCCAATTTTGACACAACTCAAATGTTGAGATGACAAATTTTACCAACTTAATGTTGATCTCTGACCCATACAAGTATGGTGTTGAACCAAAAGATATGATACCACTTTTCAATGTACCCCCAACCACAAGCTAGTTTTATAACGATAATTTCCACCCTTGGCATTGGCAAGCTTATTGTCCCAATCCCTATCCTATTTATAGAATATTTTCCCCCATACCTCCTTGAGACCTGCAAAAAAATAGTTTTCAGGAATATTCACGCACCCTCACAGTTATGGTACTCACTTACATGTAAGACAAATTCAAGGATGATTTTAAGGATGGAAATTTATTTTAAAATGTAGAAACCCTTGCGAATCTTACTAATCCTTCATATGCCAACTATAAATGTTTGGCGATATTTTTGTAAAAATATTCAAATTTCTAAGTATTTTATATAGTTTTTATAAAATTTTGGCTATTTTTAAGGTAAATTAATTTTATCCTATAGAATTTGGGCGAATCATTTTTAAAATAGCGAATGTCATTTTTGGAAAAACCATGGAAAATTAGCCCATGAGCGAAATTTAGCCCCTAAAATCATCCCAATGAGACAATGAAGGGACAGTCGTGTACATGCCAGAAAATGCTTACAAAAAACAATTATATCTAATTAATGGTGAGTTATAGGTTTGGTTAGTTTCCTAACTCCTTTTACCCATACTCAACTGTATCTAACCAACTATATACCACATAAAAGGAGCATTTGTCCAAGGATAAAGGTAATGACATGTAATGGTTCTTTGCACACATTAATAAAACCTCTATTTGGCTAACCACGCCAAGTTTGTAAACCCCTATACATCCTTCTTGTTGCTAGTTTGACCTGGAAACCCTTGTTTCTGACCCTCTTTTTTGATAACCAACTTATCTTGCCAAGATTTTCCCCTCATATCCTCTTTGGGCTCATGGCTAATCTGAAGTCAATACCATCTCGTATAGTAGGAGCAAGGGTGGAAGAACTTTAAATATCTCTCTACAGGGTAGCTCCACATAGTTCAGATATAAAGTTGTAACTACCTTAACTGCTCAATAAAAATAGAAACTCTTTCCTTCAAAATATGTTATGTTTGTAATGTTTTGATTGCAATCTTTTCACATATATTTCGTAGGATACTAGTTGTTGATATTTTGCTGATATTTTTCATTATACTAATAGGTAGTTATTAGTATAAGTACCTATCCATATAGTCTTGCATCTTTAAGGTTCTTTCAGATTGTGGAGAAACTGTTGGAAAGGAGTGGAGAATCTATGAAAATCTGAATCGACATCAACTGTAGGACTCTGGGTGAGTCAATATTTCTCTTCCATCCAATAGTTATTTATTTATTTTGAAATCAATTATTATATCCTTGCTGGATATTCTGGTTGTGATTTTGTTTCTATACAGTCATTGGTAAGTTGCATTACAACCCACTTCTGTAGGGCATTTTCCCTGAAAAGAAGTGACACCAACCTAATATTACATATATTCATAGAAAACAATCTACTGGAGACACCAATCCCCACCACTAAGCACAAACTTAGCAATAGACAAAAATCTCTTTGTGTGGGCTGCACCAACCTTCACCAAGTCTGGTTGCTACTTTTTCCTTCACTACTTATTCTCACTTCTCCTTCCTTCACTAGGTCTAGTCACTTCTTCTTCCTTCACTATGTCTTCTCACCGCTTCTTCCTTTACTAGGTCCGACCAAAATTTGAATTTCCAAATGGTGACTTTCCCAAAGCTTGCTATTTTTGGCATCTTCCCAAGAACAGACTTGTACAACATGCCATGCATCCAATTTTTAAAATATGATTATGAAAGTTGTACTTGAGGTACTTCTGTATGTCTCCTCTATTCTTTGAAAATTTGACAGTCTTAAGAGTCCCATAAAACAAGTTATAGTGAAAATAACAAGCTCACCTGTTTGAAATTGATCTCAGGAACATTTAGAAACCCTAAATTCCACACAATATATCTCAGAAAGTACAACAAACCAACATCTAAATTTTTTACCTGAGGTACTTCTACATGTCTCCTCTATTATATACAAATTTCATAGTCTGGAGAGTCTCAGAAAATAAGTTATAATGAAAATTCTAAATTAACCTATTTGAAACAAATCTCAGACATTCAGAAACCCTAGAATATCTTAGAATGTATAGAGAATAAACATTGAATTTTTTTTATCTGGGGTACTTCTATATGTCTATTCTATTTTGTAAAAGGTTCACAGTTTGAAGAGTCCCAAAAAACAAGTTATAGTGAAAATGCCAAACTGACCTATTTGAAACTGATTTCAAGATAATTTAGGAAACGTAACTTCCACAAATCATATCTCTGAAATTATTTTGAACCAACATCCAAAAATTTTACAACCCAGAGATCTCTCCTATGTCTCTTCAAAATTTCAAGGTCTCAAATGTCCGAAAAAATAATTTATAGCAAAATTGCCAAGACGACCTGTTTGAAACTGATTTTAAGAGAAGTTAGGAACCCTAACTTCCATAGGGAATATATTAGTAAGTATAGAGAACCAACATCTGAAATGTTTACCACACGTACCCAAATATCTCTCCTCCATCTCTTCAAAATTTTAAGGTCTGAAACATCCGGGAAAATAAGTTATTGCGAAAATTCCAAGATGCCATGAAACTAATTTTACAACTCTTCCCTTTTGGCATTATTCAATATTTGCTCATCCATTTTTCACACACACACTTTCTCTCAATACTTTCTCTTTTTATACTTTTTCATAAGCCTTCATGAAGGGACATGTCCATTAATTAAATAATTAATTCCCCTTTTTTATTTTACTTTTCCAAATACTATGGAAAATACCCAAACCCATGGGTTTGAAACCACCATTTCACTTTTTACTTTTTCATATGCACCCCTTATATATATATATAATTCAATCTTGGAAATGTTGTGTGTATTGTAATGTTGTAATATGACATTAATGACAACATTAATCCTTTGACATCAATGACAATAATTCCAACATACACATGCTGGGACCAATCACCGTTGATTTAAAATAACTTTATATGAGTTTCACTCAAGAGGCTCATGTACACACTCTTCAAGGGCTTCAAGAAATATCTCCAAAATACTCACTCTCATCATATGGAGAAGTTATTAAAGAAGGGCCACTCTGGACTTATTTCCCAATTTAATGCCATACAGGTTATGGATAATTCAACACAAGAAATCCACCTAGAATTGAAGCTAGTCTTTGAAAAACATCATTTGATATTTTAGACACCAGGAGAGAATGACCATGGCATTCCTTCGATTCTAGGAGGTCAAACAACAAATGTATGTCCTTATTTCCACTCTTTTGTAAAAAAGAATGAAATCTAAAGTATCATTCATGAGTTGTTGGAGGCAGGGGTCATACATCCCAATACAATCCTTTACTCATCACTAGTAGTCATGGTATTAAATAAGGAAGGAACTTGACACGTATGTCCTGATTTTTGGGCTCTCAATAAGTTGACAATTAAGGACAAATTTCCCATCCTTGTTATTGATGGTTTCCTTGATGAATTTCATGAAGAAATGTTTTTCACTAAGCTTGATCTTTGTTTAGGATACCACCAAATCATCATGAAAGATGTAGATATCCCAAAGACAACCTTGAGAACACATGAAGGCCAATATGAGTTTCTAGTGATTCCTTTCAGTCTTTGCAATGATCCATCCACTTTCCAAAGTCTCGTGAACAAGATTTTCAAGCCCTTCAGATGCAAGTTTTTTCTAGTATTCTTTGATGGTATCTTGATCTACAATAAAAAATGGGAATCACACATAGATCATGTTGATACATCCTTGCAACTCTTGAGAGATAACTAACTATTTGTGTAACACTCCAAATGTGCTTTTTGGGCTCCTGAGGTTGAATATTTGGTTCACATTGTAAGTTAGGAGGGAGTATGAGTTAATTTCGAGAAGTTGGAAGCTATGAAAGATTGCCCCCATCCCAAAACATTGAATATATTTAGGGGATTATTAGGACTTTCATGATACTACAGGAAATTTGTGAAAAATTATGGAAACATTGCAGCTCCCCTAACTTCACTCCTTTAAAAAATGCCTTTGTTTAGAGTGAGGTAGAAACACAAGCCTTCAATACTTTAAAGGATTCCATGTGCAATACTCCAATATTAACAACACCTAGCTTTAATAAGACTTTTTTATTGGAATGTGATGCTCCAGGGAAAGATCTCAGAATAGTATTAATGCAAGAAGGATGCCCCTTGTAAACAATTGTGTGATCACAATTTGTGAAAACATAAATATGAGAAGGAAATGATGGCTATCCTTCATGTAGTAGAGACTTGGTACCCATATCTCATAGGGAGGCATTTTCAGATCAAGATCGACCACCATAGTTTGAAGTACTTGCTTGAGAAATGGTTTTCTTCACCAAAGCAACATAAATGGGTCACTAAGATTTTGGGGTATGATTATGAGATCATATATAAGAAGGGTAAAAATCATTTTGTGGCTGATACTTTGTCCAAGAAATTCAAGGAGGATGGATCACTCTTTTCCTTATCATTACCAAGTCCAAGATGGTTTAAGGAGGCTCACAAGGAATGAATATCAAACAATAATTTAAGGAATCTCATCCAATGGATTTAGGTAGATCCCAACCCACCTAAAAGTGATACATGGAAACAATATACAATTCAATATAAAGGGTGCATTTTTATGGAAAAGACTCGTCCCTAAAACAAAAAGTCTTAAAGGAGATACATTCATCATTGATAGCTGGTCACTTTGGATTTCATAAAACCTATTAAATAAATAAGCATTCATTCTTATGGGTTGACATGAAAACATATATCCAAGAATTTGTAGAATCCCGTGACACTTTCCAAAGAAACAAGGGAGAGATAATGAAGATACCAGGGGAATTGCAACCATTACCAATCCCCATACAAATTTGCATATACATTTCAATGGATTTTATCATGGGACTTCCAAAATAATGAAGCAGATCAATCATAATGGTGGTTGTTGATCGTCTTTCAAAAGATACTCATTTTTGTGAAATATCTCATCCTTTCACTCCTTCATTAGTGTCCCTATCCTTCATGGATTAGATATTTAAGATACATGGTATGCCCACTTCCATTGTCTCAGATCGAGGCCCTACATTCACTAGAAAATTTTGGAAGGAATTGTTTAAACTTCAAGGTACACAATTGAGTATAAGCATTGCATATCATCCACAAACTAATGGTCAAACATAAGTGGTCAACAAGTTCCAAGAAACTTATTTGAGATGTTTTTCTTCTGAAAATCCGTACCAATGGGAACAATGAATTCCCATTTTCGAATGGTGGTACACCACCAGTTATCATGGAGTTACCAAAATGACACCATATGCAGTTTTTTATGTCCAAACCCCCTATCAATGGCATCCTATGTACCAAGAACCTCCAAGTTTCATGCCATAGATAGAATGCCTCACACCAGAGAAGACATTATCCTCATCCTCAGGGAAAACAATTTTATGGCACAAAATCAAATGAAACAACAAGTTGATCAACATACATATGAACATTCTTTAATGAAGGGGATATAATGTTTATTTTCATATAGCCTTATAAACATACATCATTCAAAGACAAATCTCACTATAATATATCTCCCAAGTTCTATGGTCCCTATAAGATCATACAACTCATTGGTAAGGTCATTTACAATATGGCTCTTCCAACCCACTCCAAGATTCATCTAGTATTTCATGTGTCCTATTTGAAGAAAGTTGTGGGATCAAATTGCAAAGTGAAAAGAAACAGACTGTAAATTGATGAAGAAGTTTCCATTTGGCTCTAGCTAGAAGCAATATTAGATACCAAAGAGTGCTAGTTGCACCAACGCAAGAGCAAGGAAGTATTGGAAAGATATGCAACTAGAAGATGCCACATGAGAATCAACAACAATTCTATAACACTTTCCTCTCCTTTATCCTTGAGGAAAACACTTATTTTGAATGGGGAGGGTATGTTTGGGTCCTACTGTAAACCCCTTATTTAGATACTTTATTAAGGTGTGAGGCCACCTTCCTTGAGTAAGGCCCATTAAATAGTTAGTTAATATTAACTCATTGTAATAAAGGGTCCTTTTAGTAATAAGGCCCAAATTAGTTGGTTGACCCTCATTGTAAGGGGCCCATATGTATCTAATATCCTTTATGGATAGCTATGTATTGAGTAGAATATGATGTATTGTTGTGTCAAGAATTGTTATTGTATTTGGAGCATTTCTCTTGGAGGTTTCCCCCTTGATGAGGCAAGTGAACATAACTCTCTATTTTTTTCTCTCTTTTCTCTTTTGTTATAGGGTTTCACATTGCATTTTATGTGATTTCTTCTAATTTTTGGGGTTAATTACACTATAGTATCTAGATGAGCTATATGAAATAAAGTCAAGAATTTTTGTCATCAAATGAAATCACGGGGTCTTCACTCAGTGAACCTGTGACATAGCAACTTCATTCACGGGATATTAAAGAATACCCTTAATTTCACTAGATATTGATAAATACCTCCCCAAGTACTTTTGTTGAACCCCCCTCCCAATACATCTTTCCAATAAAAGAAACCCATATTTTAACTAGACACCTCGTTTTATACCCCCCAATACCTATAAATCCCTTGAGGCCCCACATCCCCACCCCAATACCTACAATATATTGACCTTATTTTTCACAAGTTAAAAACCCCCTTTATGAATGAATGTGATAATATATTGGTCAACAAAGTTAATCCCCCATGAATGAAATGCAATAATATATCAATTTTCAGTGCCAAAATATTGCCTCTTCAACTCCCATATAAGAGTAAAGATCCCTAATTCATGGATGAAACCTTGAGGTAACCTTAGGAAAAGTACCATTGTAACCTTAGTATATTTCTCCTCTTTAGTTTCAGGCAGAATCTCTTAAGGCCAACGGGTCTGGTCGAGAGAGCCGACTAGCCCCTACAACAACAAGTATTCCTAAGATATATCATTTAAATTATTTAACCCCAAAAATAGGATAGAAAATGAGAAAAGAGGTATTACCACACTAAACTCCTTTGAAGTAGTAGATGTACTCTTTATATCGAGCAATTCGTGAACCTTTTCTATGTAAAACAATCCACACCACTTCAATCTTAAAGAACCAAATTATTTAGCCACACATGAAAGAAAAGCATTGAATGAAACCCTAAAATAGCCTTAATTCTTGATATTCAACAAATGTTCTCTCAAATATTCCAACAACAACCAAAATTATCAAGGAAGGGAACCTCTTTTATATAGTTTTAGGCTAAAAAAAACTCTCAATACAATAGTGTTATCCTAGGCTAAAGCCCTATATCTATCCTAGGAGATCATAAAAAATTATCCTATAACTACCTAAGGAGGATAAGGTCAACAATACATAAAAAATGTGAAGTGTTTATGCTACATATACACTAGTATTCATGGAGAGAGGGTGTATTCATTAAAATGAAGAGTAGGTTAGGTCAACGCTCCAACGTCTAGTCTCTAGTCAAGGAGTGAGGTATAACAACCTCTCTTAATAGAGAATTCCTCCTCAAAAAGGTGAAACAAATAGGAACACAAGACGTCTAAGGTAGCGCATGTGGCTCTAGGAAGGTGTATGAGTCATCTAAAAATGCTTCAATTCTCCAAAAGTGAGGTCTTCAAGGTCCAACTAACTCCTCAAATCATGCCAACAATCATTTCCAAGGAATGAGGGGCGGGGACAATTTTAAGATGGAAATTTATATCAAAATATAGAAACCTAGGATAATCTTACTAGTCCTTAATATGTAAAATGTAAAATGTTTGGTGATAGTTTTGTAAAAAATTTCAAATTTCTAAGGATTTTATATAGTTTCTATAAAAATTTGGCGATTTTTAAGATAAAATAATTTTATTCTATGGAATTTGGGCGAATAGATTTTAGAAAAAATGGAAATTGGTGAATCTTTTTTTGGGAAAAAGCATGGAAAATTAGACCATTGGTGAAAGTTAGCCCCTAAAATCATCTATGATGAGGGGTAAAAAAAAGATCAATGACCAAGAAAGATAACAATACCTTATGAAAAAGGTGGATGGCTCCTCAACAAAGGTAACATAAGCCTCCAAATATGTGCCAAATAGTGAAGTGCTCCTACGGGGATGATGTGTCCTCATATCATAGTAAATTGTGCATAAAAAGTATCCCTCAATAAGGACATGCATTCAACGGAGGGACCCTCCATTGTCCAAGTGCATAAAAATATGTAGAAGTGGGAAGAATTCCCCACATGAAGGTGTTTTACATGATCTAAAGTGACAAAGATATTTTAAATAACCCAAAAGTTCTAGGAAAATAATCACCTATGCCAAAGTGTGACACACACACATATATCCATGTTTAGGATAAAGGGAAGTGTGCTTCAGGGTATAAAACCTTTACAATAACATAGTACACATTTACAAAGGGGTAAAGTGAAGAAACCTAGGGGAAATTTAAGTCATGTGTCCCAATAGACCCATCCCAATGCCCTCACACATATACCTTGATAATAAATGATCGCTATAATATGGTCATAATGAGCCATAAGGGCACACCTAGCTTTGAAATGAAATATAGAAGCATGAACAATGACCAACCACAAGGGTCTAGAAAAACCACCTAGGTAAAATAAACACTTTACATAGATAAAAAAGCATGGTATAGTGAAAATACAAATGTTACATCATCAAAAATTTTGGCTCATCACAATACATCATAAATTTCCATGTGAAAGAAAAAATAATCATCGAAAATTGGGCTAAAACATCATCAAAATGTGTACAAAATCAACTCAGATGTCGGGAGAAGAATGGTGAAAAAACAATGTGGTCACTTTAATGGAAAGATAAGAGTAACATGAAGCATAAGGAATTGATGAAACCATTGGTAAAGGTCAAGCCTTGAAGAAATCAAAGGAGAGGAAAATGAGTTTTAGTGAATATGAGGTCCTTATTGCATATGACTTAATCAAGAAAACGTTGGAAATTTTGGAGAAGGTAGAGAAGCCATGCCATATTAGGGAATATAATGTGCATGTTGAAGAGGGACAAAGAATGGATGCATATATTATAGTTTATCCAAGTAGATATTGGTGGCCACCCAACGAATCTTCCATTGACTCAGCATGGTTCTCCATCTTGATATTTTTGTTACAAATTTTTAGAATTTTTTGGGTCCTAAACTTCTGAGGTTGTTTTGAGGCCCTAAATGTTGTTTTCTGGAAAATTAAAGGGCCTTGGTTTTTTCACGACACAATGAGGCCATGCTATAATATTGTATCCCTTATTTAGATCTTTCCAATGAGATATTATTCACACTAAACACATATTGTATGTGAAAGTTCTGCGCCCTAGAAGTTGATGTAGAAACTAACCACCTCGGGGCCCAAAAACACATTTTGGCACTTTGTCTCCTAGGGTTACAATTTTGTACCTTTAGAGTTTTTTCTTTATGTTAAAATTATGTTCTTTCAACCATATTGTATTATATTTTGTGAATAAGCATAGTTGGCAACTCTCTCTCTTCATAGATAATTTACCACAATTCTATTTAGTTTGTGTTCTATAGTGTTCCATTATTTTATTCATTAATAGAATTTGGGTTTTAAATGTACTACTATGCTCTCTAATTTATTCTTGTGTGGGTGTCATTTCATTATATATACAATCCATTTCACTGTTATCAAATCAATCTGCTTCATTTGTTTTCTTGTTGCATGTCCCCGACGAGGTCAGGGTATAGAGAGTTGGGTCTCCAACTAGTTTCACTAGGAGATGATCGCTCTTGCTATCACAAGAGGCCTCACATAGAGGGGGAAAGGAGAGATGAAGGTGTAAAATATCCTATCAATATGTTTGTCAAGGAATCACTCATGCAACATAGAAATGTGATGATGGACAACTTCACCTAGATCCTTCAATGACTACTAGCAACGAGAAATTCACTTTCAACAAGAAACCATTTTGGAGGTGTGACACCCTTCAAGGTACAAGTTAATTTTGATATCCATTTATTTGAAGGAAATATAAATGGATATGATTTGGAGAAAAGGTTAAATCTTTTAGAGGGTTATAACTCTATTCAAAATATTTTTGACATAAAAAATATCACGTTCAAGTTCCTTAAATCTCTTCCCCATGTCAAATATTGGTGGGAAAGTTATTGAAAGAGACAAAACGAAGATGTGTCTATAACATTACGGACATGACCCACTTGGGAAGTATTTGTTGATTCCCTCAAGGATGAATTCTACCTAGTTGGAAATGATGATGACCAATACATGAGATGCATGACTTTACATCAAGGAAGAGAGACCAACCAGTGCCAGAGTACACCAATATCTTCCATACCTTGCGCTCAAATATAGGTATCATAGACTCTGAGCAACACCTAGTTTTGAAGTACTGTATTTTCCTACATAAGTATGTCCAAGAAGATATGTATTTTTTGGACATCTCCTCACTAGGACCTGGTTATCAATATGATATCAAAATCAAGGAGAAATTTAAGCAGTGAAATAAGTGGGAGTTTGGGTCTACAAATCCAACACAATACAAGTATGGTAAAGGAATTCCTAACTCATATAAAAAAGGATAGAGTAGGGAAAACCAACCTTGAGACAACCAGTACAAGCCATAAGTAAAGAAAGGTAATGATAAGTCGAGTAAGGACACTAGAAAGTGGTGTGAGTTCCACAAAATCCCTTGGCACAACAATAATTAATGCCACTCAAAACAATCATTGTTGGACAAAATTAAAGAGAAAGAGTCATACCTTGAATATGACTCTAATTTTAAATAGGATAAGGAGAATAAGATCATAAATGTAGAACCAAGTGATACCATTGCAATTCCAAAAATCCAACCAGAAGAGTCAAAGGAGCTTGAGGAGGAGGAGCACCTCTTCCATTCATAGATGTGGGTGAAGGAGACCCCTATACATTTCATTGTTGACAACGTGAGCTAGAAAAATAGAATATTATCCAAGGTCATTAATATATTTAAGACAACAATAATTCCACACCCCAAACCATGCACCATTTGTTGGTTGATCCATGGACGAGACATTTATGTCAGCCAACAGTGTTGTTAGTCCTGTGGAATCAAGCCCTTAAAAGATTAAGTACTATGTGATTTTTCCCCTCTAGATGTTTGTGATATTATTTTAGGACAACCATGTATATTTAAACATCATGTTGTTTATGAGTCTTGGCCTCATAGAGTCATTTTTATTTTGGGAGGTCATTCCTATAGGTACCAAAGGTAGTTATGACTACTACAATTTCATTGATCTTGAAAAAATAATGCCGAAAGGTAATCTCTCAAACTGTGAATTTTGTCCTCTTCATGGTTCAATCAGAAGGTGAATGGAAGGTCGTTTCAACCACCACAAATTCAACACAATGTCTCTCTACACAATAGAAGTAGGTGGACAAGGTTGCAGAGGAATATAGAGATATATTTTCCTCACCTATAGAGATTCCTCTGCCCTGTTAGGTCAAACATCCCATTGAATTGATACTTGGTTCTCCCTTACCCAATGGTCCAATACACAGACACTCCCTTTTATATAATGAGGAAATATAGTGTCAAATTCATGAGCTCATCCAAAAGGGCCACATTTGATCAAGCTCCTCACCTGATGGGTGCTAAATTGTGTTGGTGTAGAAGAAGGATGGAACATGGAAACTCTATATTGATTATAGATCCCTATGAAAAGTCATTATTAAGTACTGATACCCGATCCCTTGGATTGATGATATTATTGATCAACTCAAGGGTGCCAAGTTATTTAGTAATATTTGTTTGAAGTTAGGCTAACACCAGGTTGATATAGAAAAAACTGGTGTATGGAAGATAGCCTTCAAATATAAAGAAGACATTTTTTGAGTGGTTGGTCATGCATTTTGGATTGACTAATTCTCCAGTAACATTCATGAGGATGATGCATGATATATTGCAGTTGTTCATAAAATATTTTGTGTTCGTGTATTTTGATGACTTTCTCATCTTCACTTAGACCTAGGTAGAACATTTGAAACACAATTAGCAGGTCTTGAGCACCCTGCGACAACACAAGTTATATGCCATTTTGGAGAAATTCTCTTTCAACATGCATAGAATTCAACACTTACGATACATCGTGGATGAAAATGGGGTCCATGTGGACTCAACCATATCAAAGTCCTTCATAATTGGCCATCCCTGAAAACCTTTAAAGAGATCTATATATTCTTAGGCCTTACCAAATTCTACCTTAGGTTCATGTTGGGGTTCTCTCATATTGCTTTACCCCTAAATTAAGTTACCAAAGGTGGGGATAAAGCCAATTTTTCATGGTATAAATCATAAAAAAAAACCATTCCAGGATCTAAAACACCACCTCTACTTCGCACAAATACTCATTTTTCCATACTTGCAACAACCATTTGATATTGAGACAAATGCCTATGATTATGATATCAATGTAGTCCTTACTTAGTAGGGACATTTTGTGGCCTATCATAGTGAAATTATATGTGATAGTATCTGTAGATATCCCACCTATCACAAGGAGATGTACTCCATTGTGCAGGCATGTAGACAGCAGAAGCATTATATTTTGGGAAAGGAAACGATCATCCAAACTAATCACAAGCCTTTGTAATTAATGTAGGCATAAGGAAAGTTACAAAATGATTGTCATTAGAAGTGGTCCAATACCTAAAACAATTCCACTTTAACATTAAGTACAATAAGGGTAGCGCCAACTGTGTTTTAGACTACCTTATTCAACCCCTATTTGTAATTGTGGAATTAACAATAGTCTTAACTCCCATGAACATGAGACCTATGAGTGACCATAATTATATGACAGTGACTATGCATTCACTACTACTTATTAGACACTGAGTGTAGGAAAACAAGTCCCATACTTCCACCTCTAGGATGAGCTCTTGTTTTATCTAGGCCATCTTTATGTTTCTTCAATAGATCATGCACAACCAATTTGGGAGGAACATTACAAACGGGTGGAAGGGTACTACAATGTGGAAAAAATAGTAGAAGTCCTTCAGAAGTATTTCTACTATACAATTCTTTGATAGGACATTGGCTAGTATATCAGCTCATGCACTACCCATGCCATTGATAAAACATCCATAACAAAGCAAGGGACGAAGACTCCTCTCCCTAACCTAGAAAATACATGGGAGTCACTCTCCATGGATTACATGTTAGTTTTTCCCTCGACCAAAAATGGTCATGATTGTGTGTTTGTGGTTGTTGATCAATTCTCTAAGATGGAAGTTTTTGCACCATGTAAAAATAGTATCATAGTCGAGGCCACTACTGAAATATTCTTTGAACATGTTGAGTTTCATCTTGGGATACCATGCACCATTATTTCAGATAAGGACAACAATATCCTCAATACCTTCTAGTCTAGCCTATGGAATTTGATGGACAACAAGTTGACCAAATCGACTATGTTTCACCCCCAAACCGATGGACAAATGGAAGTCGTCAATAGGATGATTGTGTATACCTATTGACAAGAGAAATTGACCACTCTTCAACTGAAAGGGAGAGTCTAGTCTGAGGTTTTGTAGAATAACCTAGTCCATTTAAGGTAACCCACCCTAATGGGTTTAACGACTCCATTGACCGATGAGGGGATCTAACTTTAAAGATAAAAAAATCAAAACAACTAACTATTTATTAACTAATCTCTATTGTATATTGATCACACTACAAACTAAAAAAGTTACAAAACATACAATTACAAGATTTCAGAGAAGTCTTGCGAAACTAAAGAGTTTGCGAAGGGAACTAAATCCCGAGTGAATTGAAAACATTAAGAGATCTAATATTGATTTACAAAATATCATTAATCTAACTTTTGATTCAAATTAAACTTAAAATGAAAGAAAAAAATGTGAATGTAAATGATGATGATGTATTTAGCTTAGACGAATCAAAGCATTTAAGCCATAATGATAATCTACACTCACGAAAAAATAAATAAGAAAAACAAGAATTCACTAATCTATTACTGGCCATCAATCAAAATAGATGAATTAGTTGTATCTCCTTGTATAGCAACTCACCAAACAACCTGTCTATAAAGATAAATCTATTGCAAACAAGTGTGAAGTACAAAAAATAATAGCAGTTCCTGAAGAAAACAATTTCGACAGGTGGTTAAAATCTAAGTGTGAATACAAGAAGAACAACTTGGTAGATCCAATTCTTAATGAGGATATATAGACTGTTTTATCAATGGAAAACAATTTCATTGTTAAAATTAATCATGATATGTGTGAAACATACAAGAAAAGTTTAATATATTTTGACGCATACATTTAAATAATCATTTCATGAAGAATTGTAATCACTGGAAATAAACTATTGAACATGTATGAATTAGGCATAATAGATGTAGATAAAATAATAACAACAATCATGCATTGAGAAAGTAGACAAAATATGAGCTTCAACAATACAAAATTGCTATAAGAAGAACATGAAACATGTCATATTATGACAGATATAATATTAAAATCATAACAAAATCACTTACAGGGATAAAACCTGAAGTCACTCACAGTCACACATTCTTCTTAAAAAGTGTTCAATCATTCATTTTTCTAGAATCCCCCCCCCCCTCACTTGTGAGGATTCTGAGTCTATTTAAAAAAAATGGGAGTCGATCCACTTATCCATTCAATAGAATCAAATCCCTCATAAGATGACATATTTTAACAAAATATTGTCACTCCTTCTCATAACAAAATAGTGCTACCTTAAAAAAAGTAATTTGTTTAATAACTTTGACAAAAGTTTGTTGGCATAACAAAATAGGTCCATACATGAAACTAACCCTATAATATCTAAAACAAAAGGTAATATCGATGATATAAAATGATCTTCATCACACTATAGATGATATATTTTTATTTTTTTAAGACCCGAAACATTAAACACAATCCATAAGAATCACATTATAACTTAATAATGGCTAGCTATAGAATCTATGATTCTGTAGTTGGTCTGAAAATATTACAAAATAAAAAAAAATTAAAGCAAAATTAAAATGTTGACTTTGCATTACCGAAAATGCATGTAAATTGGATTCCATAACAACATTGACATTGGTCAATTATTTGACAATGGTGTTTCGAGAATTCTTTGATTTCTTAATAGCTCGAGGAGACATATGTTCTATATCACTTATTAGCTGTTGGTTTTCCCTCTTTAGCTCTTTGTTTTTCCACTGCATTTGATCTACATGCATCTAGAGATAGGGAGCTTATGAATAGTACTTCTCAGCCCTGTTGACGATTAAAAATCGCAACGAAGTTTTTTTCCCGCAAAGTATTGCTAAAGCCTATTATTATAAGCTAACAAGATAAATAATACTAGTAGGTGGGACCTCCTTGTAGATTGGGTGATAATATCTGGATCTTATTTGATGTTTGTGCCACTGTTTGACACTGCTTACATGGTTGATGAGATCTTATTGGCGATGGATTGGGCTTATTATGTGTTGGTTCTATGTGCGACAAGTGAATGTTGGGTAAGGCATGTTATGATTTGTTTTGAGCTCTAATCGCATGTTACAATTGCTTATGTTATCCATTGATACTATTTCTATCTGTTCCTGGACTCATTACTTTGACACATGTACAACAAGCATGTTAGTAACAATACTAAAGAGTAGTTGGAAAAAGGAAAAAGAAATATAAACAAATAAAAAGGGAAGGAATTAAAATATGCTATATACTACTCTACATGCATTGAAATTTAAATGGTCATTGTTAACCCTAGCAATAAGCTAATAGTTATGCAATTTGATTGAGTTATATGAAGTGGTGATTTATGTTATGGCATAAGTTTGATATGGGTTGTGCTATTGGTTTTAGTGGGTGATGGTTTCGATACATGGTTTAATTAATTGAGTTAATGGGAAGCTTGCTGGTGTGTACTAAGGAATTAATGGACTGGGGATGGAGGAGACGTGCATTTACTGAACGTCACCCTTACTCCTTCCACTATATGCCACCCTAATCAGGCTATTTTTCAATTGTGTTTGTTGTGGTTATGCTCCGACTTTTAAGCAGAGGGAAAACCACTCAACGAATTCGCGTTTAAGGTGCTTTTGATTACAGGTATGTCATTATTTTTTTCCATCCATGAGTCTTCTCCGATTATGAAATAGATATTGTCTCGGATGTATGGGTTTGTGATTTCCTTAAGTATGGAAACTGTGTAAGATTGTGATTTTTCTGGAATGAATCGTTGGTGGCTTTCTTTGCGATAATATTTGAAGTTACAGTGTATTGGGTCATTCTAAGTGTTAGCAGCCATAAATGTTCTCTGTCATCCTTGCCGGTTTAGTGGAGGGTTTCATTTGGTCTAGACTGGACGACTACCTTCACGCATTGTATCACCATGCCCAGTCTTGGATTTTATGGGGTTTAATGGGTTTAAAACGCCCTATGTC
This sequence comes from Picea engelmannii, assembly GCA_009831015.1. Taxonomy (NCBI): domain Eukaryota; kingdom Viridiplantae; phylum Streptophyta; class Pinopsida; order Pinales; family Pinaceae; genus Picea; species Picea engelmannii. Next base: position 2,038,077 of record ML778657.1, on the reverse strand, counting down.
ACTGCACATTATTCACTTGGGTATTGGGTTATTTCATGCTACCAATGGTCGTGCAGTGGGTTATATTGATTCTTCTAGGCTTCGTTTCACCTCAGCGTTGTTAGTTGGTTGACTGGGAGAGCCACGAGGGTTATACCTTGCATGTGTTAAGTATCGTTAAAAGTCCAAATGGAGCCTTGCTCCTCTGTTCATAGCCTCCTCTATCACGAGGATTGTCACCCTGTCTGTGAAGACATTTGTGGTATAGCCTGTGCGTGCACCATTGGTCTCAGAGGTTCTCACCTGATGTTGGGGGGCGCCTCCATGTCTACCTGTGTTGGTCCATAGGTGTAGTGTCCCCAAGGACGAGCCCCGTTACAGATCATGTTATATGCAAAGAATTGTAAATATGTTCTATAGGCTGGTGAGCCAAGTTTGGTATAAGTTGTAGGCTTATGAGTTTTGTTAGGCCAGGGAGCCTAAGTGTTGAAGGCCAGGAGCCTGTTGAT
>ML778657.1:2010737-2030200 GCA_009831015.1 Picea engelmannii | reverse complement strand
TAGGTGACAGAGAAGGTGCACTCTCCTGGGGTGGAACAGGCATGTGGGGAATGAGGGTCTGTGGGCAGTGAGCGTGGGAGATTCCTGGGAGAGCTTTCTTCCTGGTGATGTGTATGTGCTATCTTCCCTGTAACCTCAACCTGAGTCTAGATTCCTTGCCCGGGGGTGGAGCTCGGTCCCAGCTCAGGGGTGACCTACTGTTGAGCTGATGAACAGTGTGGTCTAAGGCTGGGAGGTTCGTGGAAGGCCTGCACTTGGTTGGTGATTTCTACAGCTGATAAAAGATAAGTATTATGAATTATGTTTTGAACATGTTTTGGCAGGACTGTGTTGTGTATATTATCATGTTTTCCGCTGTGTGTAAATGAAGTGTTGTTGAATGCCATGACTGGTTTAATTATAGCAGTACCCCTATGTTTTACTCTGAGAATTAAGTGTGTTTAATTCTGGTTAAATGCATGTGCTTATAATTCCTGTACCAATTATGTAAACATTCATGTATAATGGTAGATTGAGGGGTTTGGTAAACCTGGGTAGTGAACGGGTACACTACAAATTGGTATCAAAGCAATTGGCACGCTACAATAGGGCCAATCCTTGATTACTCCAAGATCGGTTTTGATAAAGGAAACCCATTATGTCATGTTGAATACATGGTCGATGGTTATGAATTGGTGATGCAACGTCGATGATGTTCTATTGTTAACTCGTCTCCGTTGATTATCCTTACAGTGTTTTACTTATTAGTACTTAGTCACTGCAATTGGTTATTATGACAGTCTAATTGATAAACTCGACATTGAAATTGGTTGGTTAAAGAATGGGGTTGATACACAATCATTGTCTTTTGCATTGAAGTTATCGAAATGTTAACTCAACATTAGTTTACAATTGATTAATGATGTTTCGTGCATGATGCATTGGTATGTGTGGTGCTCCTACAACATGACTCAATCATTACTGTGACTATGTGTTTTTAATGGTCAAAGGGTTATTTCAACCGGGATGACTATGGCATTTCCATCCACTATATATGTTATGGTTATTTGATTGCGTCATCAAAGATAGGCACAAGTTTTTACATAGTATGGTTTTGTTGTAGTTTGATTAATTTGAGAAATACTGTTGCTACCTCCTTTTATTTGATTGATAGCCCATCACCATAGGTTGAGTTAATGATACTGTGAATGCACGTCTTAAAATTTTCAAATGGAAATGTTGCATCATGGTAATTATGGCATGGTTATCCACTGTACTTGTTATCGATATTATTTGATTGCGCCATTAGAGAGGGTCATGGTTTTTAAACATGGCTTTGTTGCAATTTGATCGACTTGTGTTATGAGATCGGGCATGTTGTTGATGCCTTGTTGTATTAGATTGATAGCCCAACATTGTGGATGTTTAGATTCAAAGTGATTGAACCTATACAGTCATGGAAATACTCTTGCGTTTTGTCGAATGTCTGTGTATTCCACAACAAAGTATGTGTTGAATGGTAATGGTTGTCTGTGAGTTTAAATGGCAAGTCAGGATCTTGAATTTAAAATATTGATGGTTGTATGTGGCTGTCCGTTGATAAAAATCATGTTTCATAGAAGAAACAGACACAGGGTCTGTGATAGTATAACCTCATTGCAATTCAATTATTAAATGAATTAAAACACAAAATCGAGCACGACCTATGAGTTTGTATTTGATGATTGAAATAATTTGTGGGTAGTGGTTGATTTTGATGCTGAACAGAATGGTTTACTATTTATTCATGTGGGAAGTGTTTTAAAATATTAAATGGATAAGTGAGATGAACAGATATCCCCTACAGGCTGTTGTGGACTGCATACTGTCTTGTTTGATGACACTGTGTTTGATATTTGATTACAAGCAAGGAGCAAGTTAATGCACAAGATTTCTTGAACTATGTACACTAATTGTTTTGGGTCTCAGTGGTCATTTGGTTGGTGTGTTTCCTTTTACACAATGGTTTTATGGATCACTTGATTAATTTTATGAACAATAATCGCTCTCTTTCCCTACCATTTGTTTCACTTTCTGGTAATTACAACCCCCTCGCCTTCCCACATTCATTTTTCACTCCCTGTTCTAAAATTTAATTACAATCAAGAAGAATTATGTATTGAAGTAGTTTAGAGTTGCATTTTCTTGGTTGGATTACAATGATGTTTTCTTTGGTTTTCATTATAGTTGATTGTTATGGTATTTGAGCAGTAACCGTGTCCCCCCCCCCCCCCGCATTTTATCATTTTTCGCTAAATACAAGCCTCTCACATATCCCATGACATTTTGTTCACCCCCTGCTCATTGACAACAGTTAAACAATTTATTTGGATTGGATTGCATGAGCCTGATATGTTTCTGAGCCAAAATCTATTTGATATTTTTAAAGAGTTATCATGTATGGTTGTTAAAAGGACTATTTGCTAATGAATCATGCATGCAAGAATGAGATTTTTCAGCCGAGGTAGCCATGGAAAAGGCAACCGAGGGAGAGGTAATCAGAACAGAGGCCCAAGAAGGCCAAGGTTCTCCATACACTTTGATTCTAACTCACAAGAGTTAGGCCAGTTGTTTCAGGCCAGATTTTTCAATTGGATTGGGCAAGGAGTGACCCAACCTAGGCCTGAAAGGCCTCCTTTCCAAGCTCCACAAGCCCCTAGTATTTCCGTGCCCCCTTACGTCTCATTGCTGCCCGAGGTTCCCAAAAACGAAGGATGACAATAGATTTTACATCTGACAGTATCCCAACATCGTGGCTGGCCCAATTTGTCCTTACCTGCTCCCCCACCTATTAACCCAATTTTCCAAGATGCACCTGTTCAATCACCAGTTCAGTCCTCTCATGCTAGAAAAAGGTTGAAAATCGAGGCCCACCATGCCCTTGACAAAGGAAAATCCACTGCTGCCCCTTCCTCGCCCTCCAATGACTTTGACAAATCCTTTTCTTCCCGGATGCATTTGAGGGATGATTGTTCTCATGTGATTAGTGATATTAGGCCTAAAGGCTCAACACAACCAAAGGAAAAATCAGGAAAATCGAATGGTGACAACAACAATCAAGGAAATATTTCATCTCAAAATGGAAAATATGGCTTTTGAGTTTCTTCTTTATCTATTGTTGAGGACAGTTGACTTTAGAAGTTTTTGGACAACATGTTTTATTTTTGGATATATGAGTAATGCATTTTTGAAAACAATGTCAAATATAAATGAGATAAATTGTCAAATGTGCATGTGATGATGGGAGTCACAAGGAGATATGTTCTTGTTTAATTGACTAGTTATGTTATAAATTTTAAGAGCTAAATGGGAGTCACAAGGGGTCCCACCTATTAGTTATTATTTATTTAAAACCCTTATTCTGATTATTACTTTCCCCCCTAAATAAAACGTTGGTTGAGTCTTTAGTTAACTTAACTAATGAGGTGGTTCAATTACCTCAACCAATTCTGATTTGCTTAAAGGCAAAAGGAAAGGGAGGAACAAGAGGAGGATAAAATGAGAAGCATACTAAGGTTTTCTCTTTGATTTTATGTTGAGATAGTTCAGTTTTCATTCATTCCTTAATTTATCACAAGCCTGATTCCTTTTTATGATAGTAGGGTCTTATTGTAGACAACAAGATTCAGGGATGAATTACATCATTCAAACACTTGTTTCTCAGAGGTGTTGATCTATCTTTGATAGTCTGTGTAGAATTGTCTATTTGTGAATTAGTTTTCATGTCTGACAAAGGCTATTGTGCAGAGTTGAGTGGGCAACAATCTGTGGAAAGCTTATCCATCTTTTAGAGTTCAATTTTTGATTTTCTATCAGAGGTCCTTTTGTATGTTCCATCAGGGATGTCTAAGTTTAACTTTGGTCCGAAATATTTGCATGAAATTTTGTAAAAGGAATGAATATTTGGTGAATTTGAATGAAATAAAGGATTGCTTTATGTCTCATCTGTATTGATTATAATATTGGTGTCTTTACTTTTGTCTCTACATTTATTTAAGCAACTATTATATTCAGAAAATCATATTTAAATGATTTTTTCAGCAAGCTTTTAATTGTGAAAAGACTATCCTAAGCACTTGTAATCAATACTTGTGAGTTGGGATTTTATTTTTGATGGATATAAACATAGGGTGATATTCCCATTTATTTTTATTTATCCAAGCATAATATAAAAATGCTTGACTGAGATCATTTCATATATTTTCCTCAACAGGCCCATGAAAACTCTCAAAATATATAATTGTTTTGGAGTTCTAGTGATTCTTTTCGGAGGAGTTTCCTATAACGATATCACCCATTAGAGTATCCCCAATACCTGGGAATCTCTTAGATTCACGAAGAAAATGAGGTAAATTTTCAACAAAGTCATACAGGGTCTAATCCTCTGCTTCATATTTTTTCATTTATGTTTTCAAAAGATGAATTGTTATCTTCTATGATTATAGGTTCCATTGGAGTTTCCTTCTACTTTGATTTGTTTCTAAGAATTCTAAATATGGGGTTAAGTTAAAATTCTAGCTCAATATTTTCAGAGATAGTCTGAGGAAGATTTGACTCCTCTATAATCTTAGGTACCTGAGAAATTTTAGAGTGGATTTGAATAGGATTAGTCTCAAACAACGAGGGTTTCATTTTGATGAATGTATCCTTTAAACCGAGGCTAAATGATTAAGAACTAATCAGAGCCTCAACCGCCACAATTTTTTTGAAAAAATCCTCTTTAGAAAATCAATCATATCTCTGAGATAATTTCATTTCTAAGGAAACTGCTCACGTGTAAATTAAATGAGCCTATTCAGGAGATGGGTCTTTGACGATTTTGTCAAAATCATCATCATTTTCTCAGAATGCATCTCGCAAAATTATTTCTCAATTCTGGCATGGGTTTCAACTCTTATCATATGAACTATAACCTCTATGACTGGGTTAACAGGTAGGTTAAATTGAATAGAGAACAAAAAAACCTCATCGAAGAGAATACACATGACTTGTAACAAACCAAAGCCATATTATGAGGATAGATTAACATACCTCATCCCAATGACAGTGTCTAAAAACTTGGAGAATAGAGGACGATACAAACCAATTAGCCACTTAAAACATTGATGATTTTCAGGATTTCCTGCATACTCAAGGACAGGGGGTTTCAAAGTTGAATGACCCATGTTTACCTTACAATTTTCCATGAACCATTGACTCCAAATCATGGGTGAAGACATGATCATAATAATCACAACCTTTTGGGAAGATTCGGTCAAAATGCGAAGGCATAATCGTGGGAAATGGTAAAATCATTTGAGTACAAATGGTTTTCATTCCATAATCCTTAATAAATTCCTAATTAAAAGTATTCTTTTAGTGCGATTTCACAATGGTTAATTTAGTTTAAGGAGTTTTAATATTGAGAATAAAGCATGGAAAAATAGTAAACCTTGACTTCCACTAATGTCATTTTAGAACATGGATTTAATTATATAAACTTTAATTGTGTCATTTGCAAAATATTCATGTGATTTAAATGTCCCCCTTTTCAAGTGAATATTGTAGCTAGGGAAATTTATAATCTTAACAATGGTTGTGGACCATAATCAAATTCAATTATCCAGAACAATTAATGGAAGTAATGTGGGATAGCGATTTCCTCTTTAAATTAAACTAAGGATTGTAAGAGAGGCTTATTGAGAGGATCGATCAAACCGATATAAGTGTGAATAACACCGTTCAAAGATCAACCAGGAAGGATCAACAAAAATAATTATTAATTTAATGCTTGATAGTCATGAAAAAAAGAATAACCACGAGATCATGATATGAAAAGAAAACATACTCAAACGAGAACCATAAGTGAACAAAATTGATAAAGTCAATCAAAATCATTAACGAATCTATCAATTTGACGAAGTCAATATGAGTAAAGTATCCCATAGCGAGAGGCATTAGAGTCACCTTTGCATTTTTGGAAAAAATGAAAGGGTGTTGGTCGGGGGTCTAATATAGGGTGACTCACTGGGTGAAGAAGTTATCTTTGCACTGATCCAAAACATCTCATCATGAGGATTGAAGATAAAACATACCAAGTTGTTTAATCATCAAGTTTCCTTAAGAAAGTTCGTTCTTTGGTCTATATAGTATTGATATTATCTTTGTAGACATATATAGATTGATATTACCATATTTCATGAATTGAGGGGAAATATGATCCATATTGATTTCGGTGGCCTCCCACCTATTCCAACTGGCTCATTTTGGAAGTTTTCCAATATGGCAGGTTTTCCCTAGTTTTCGGGTCCCTGACTTGTGGGGTCATTTTGAGGCCCTAAACAACGTTTTTTAGGGCTCGCCACAGTCATAATGAATTTGAAAGATAGCATCAAAATGTCTAGTCCTCGAATATACCTTTCATACGAGATATCGTGCGCCTAAAATGAATATCTTATGCAAAAGTTACGACCCCAAGCAGTTGATGTACTAACTTACCCAAACAGGGCCCACATGAATTTTGGCGCTTCATCTAATAGGGTTAGGTTTTTTGGATGTCTAGGGTTTTTGAAATTCCTGTTTATTGTAAAAATGCATTTAGATCCTCATTGTAATCATCTTCTTGTGAATGAGTGCAACCATCACATCTCTTCTCAGAGATAATTCGCCACCATTCTAGCAAGCTTATTTCCACTGCATTTTACAATTTCAACTTATTTCCTTATTGAATAGAAACCATTTTTACTATATATCTGTTATTTTGTGTTAAGCATATTTTTATAATAATATGTATTCATTTCATTCCGCAAATATATTCTGGATCAATGGTAATAGAGCGGTCTACTCCTTGTCGTTCTTAATGCATGTCCCCAATGAGGTCAGGGTAAAAAGAATTGGGTCTCGAGCTTGTTTGTCTTGAGGAAACAATCTCTTGCATGCCCAAACAAACTCTCATGGTAGAAGAAAAGAAATATGATGGGATAGGATATCCCTTCAAAATGTTTCTTGAGGAAGCCCTCATGCAACAGAGGAACGATATGATGGATATTTTTGCGCAAATCCTTCGATCTCTACCAAGAGGCGACACATATTCCTCAAACGGAGGCGTCGCCCCCTTCAAGGTACAAATACAATTTGATATTCCTATATTTGAAGTTCGGATAGACGAAGATGTGGTAGGAAAATGGTTGAATCTGCTAGAAGGGAATTTCTCTATCCATAACTTCTCGAATAGAGAAAATATTAATTTTGCGCTCCTTAAAGTCGTCCCCCATGTCAAAGATTGGTGGGAAACTTTCTGTGAGAAAAAGGAAACAAAGGAACCCTCATTATTTATAGTTGCAGTTAGTTGGGAGTCCTTCAAGGATGATATTAAGGAACAATACTACCCTGTTGGAAGTTATGACGACTTATACACAAAATGGACCATGCTACGGTAGGAAAGAGACCAAGCAGTGCTCGAGTTCACAAATATCTTCCATAACCTGCGCACCAAGCTAGGTATCAAATATTCTAAGTGACATCTAGTTCTCAAGTATCATGGTGGTCTACATAGGTACATCCAAGATGAAATGGAGTTTCTAGACATCTCATCCTTGGGCACGACCTACCGATATGCCGTCAAAATCAAGCAGAATCTCAAACAAAAGACACAAAAATTTGGGCCTGGGAACCCCTCACAAAAAAATCTAGGAAAGGGTGGCCCCAACCAGTAGAACAAAGGACAAAACAAATATAGACAGCCTCAGGAAGACAAGTCCATGCCACAAGAAAATAAGGACACCAAAAAGACAAAGAAATATATTGGGAAGTGGTGCGAATTCCATAAGAGCCCTTGGCATAACACTATTGATTTCCTCTTGAAGCAGTCATTGGTGGTTGAGGTGAAATCATTTGAATCAGATGTGGCTTCTGACTCTGAGTCAAAAACCAGAAAGGGGGAGACGAATCATAGACATAGAAACTAGTGCTACCATTTCTACCACCAAGCTCTAACTCGGTGAACTAGAGGAGCCATAGGAAGGAGAGAACCTTTTTCACTCATAGATGTGGGTGAAGGGAACCCTGTTGCACTTCATCATTGATAGTGGTATCCAGAAGAAACTCATCTCAGCAGAGGTTTTCAAGTGAATCACCCTGTCGAAAACGCCGCACCTGCAACCCTACACCATGCCAGCCAACAATGCCAACATCTACGTCAGCCAACAATGCCAACCCTACATCCGCGTCAACCAACAATGCCACCTGTCATAAAACATCAAGCCCTTCAAAGACGAGGTATTGTGTGATGTTTCCCCTCTCAAAGTTTGTAGTGTTCTTTTGGGCCAACCATATTTATGGAAACATCATGTTGTATATGAGTCTAGGCCTCACATTGTTATTATTACTTTGAACAAGAAATTATACAAGATACCCGAGGTAGTCCCACCCAATTCTATTTCCTTGATCTCTGCCAAGAAATGCATAAAGGTCATCTCTCAGACAGGGAAGTTTTTCTTCTTCATGATTCACTCTCAGAATGAGCAAAAGATCGCAAACACATCCAGGGTCTCTGCGGCCAACCTCTCCACACATCATAAGCAAGTGGACAAGGTCGCAGAAGAATACTCAGATATATTCTCCTCACCTACCGGGGTACCTCTGCACTGTCAGGTCAAGTACCCCATCTATTTGACCCCCGACTCATTGCTTCCCAATGGGCCAGTCTACCACCGCTCTTTGTTAGATAATGAGGAGATCAAGCGACAGATCCAAGAACTGCTCCATAAGGGGCACATCCATCCCATCTCATCACCTTGCAGGAGCCCAATCGTGCTGGTAAATAAGAAAGATGGAACCTAGCGACTCAACATTGATTACCAATATCTGAATAAAATTGCAGTAAAAAACCGGTACCCAATTCCCTGAATCAATGACCTCCTTGATCAACTCATTGGGGACAAACACTTCAGTAATATTGATATGAAGTTTGGCTACCACTAGGTCCTGATAGAACAGACAGATGTATGGAAGACTGCCTTCAAGTCAAAGGAAGGTATTTTTGAATGGTTGTTCATGCCATTTGGTTTGAAAAATGCTCCAACCACTTTCATGAGGATGATGGATGATATCCTGTGACCATTCACCAATACTTTTGTAGTGGTGTATTTGGATGATGTCCTCATTTACAACAAGACTTGGGTAGAACACTTGCAACATCTTCAACAGGTTTTGCACACCCTGTGGCAGCACCAGCTCTATGCCAACTTGGAAAAATGCTCCTTTGACATGGACATGGTTCATTACCTGGGATACATCATTGATTATCATGGCGTACATGTGGATCTAGCCAAAATCCAATTCATTCATGACTGGACAACCCCAACCACACTCACTAAGCTTTGAAGCTTCTTAGGCCTTGTCAATTTCTATCGCAGGTTCATGTTGGGATTCTCCCATATTACATGGGCCCTCAACCAAGTAACCAGGGTGTTGATGATTGAAAACGTCAAAGCAGTTTCTCCCGCAAAGTTTTTCTTAAGCCTATTATATTAAAACTAATAATACTAGTAGGTGGGACCCCCTTGAACTATCAAAGAGAAGATCTGTGCATTTTTTATGTTGAGACAATGTGTGACACATGGTTGATGAAGATCTTGTTTTATTGGTTATAAAATGATCTTATGAAAGGTTGGTTGCTTACGGTACTACAACATATTTTATTCATTAATGTCATTTCGGTCTGTTCTTATTACAACTGCATAACAAATATGTTAGTGAAAATTGTAGAAAGGTAGTTTTGAGAAATAGAAAAAGTACTATATCTGATGCAAAAGACCTAGTTCTGCAATACTACATGGATGAAAACATTGGTTGATAATTAAGTCCTAGATAACAAGAAAATAGCTATGAAATTGTGTTTTAATTACAGGATTTATGTGCATGTGGTTGAAAAGTTGGTGGCACATTTTGGCAAAGTGATAATGCAAATGGTTATACAATGGTTAATGGAATTAGGTGGCCAATATATATATGATATGGAACGTTGGTGGTATACTTTGGCAAGGTCAAAATGTTAATGGTTATGTGAATCGTTACATGGAATTTGGATTATGCTATGGCTTAATTTAGAAAGGTGGCATGGTTTATTGGTTTTGAATGTGTTGATATTCTTGATGCATGGGTTGATTAATGGTGTTAATGGAGGGCTCATTGGAATGTACTGCTGAGTAAATGAGATGTGGGTGGATGCGACGTGCATTTACTACATGTCACCTTTACCCTTCCCGTTGGTCCCCACGCTAGTTAGACTATTGTTTGATCTGGCTGTTGTGTTCATGCTCTGGATTTTTAGCAGGGTGAAACCGCTCAAACTCCTTTCATCTTAAGGTTTTCGATTAACATGTATGTCTCTTTTGGACACTCTTGACTTCACTCTGGTTCTGAAATGTTTTTGGCTCAGTTGTGTGGGTTTGTGTTTGTACTGAGTGCTGCAACTGTGTGGAATTTTGGTTTTGAATGGAAAAATGGATGGTTTTACTTACAATTGTGTTTGAGTTCATCAGAGTTGGTGGTCTTCCTGGGTGATAGATCTTTGTTACCACTGCGTTTGGTTAAAGGTTTTTTAAATCATGGATGGATGGTTGTCTTCGCGATTCTTGGGTTTAACTAGAGCCATGTTTTCTATTTTGGCCCGATCAAGGAACTCCCTCCTATTCACAAGTGAATCATAGTCCTCCTTTTGTGTATGCCTTTGGCCTCGAAGCTTCACTATAGTTGGTGTCTTTCCTCCTGTGACGGTTACCGTGCAAACCCTTAACCCTCCATACTGGAGCTGCATAGGGAGACTTCCAAGCATGTTAAGTTGTTCCCGATTATTGTGGTCTATTACTTCGAATGCGGGCTCACCTCTTGGTCGTATACCAGTCGTGTTGGTATAGATTTTCGTCACTGCCTCTGTCATAATAATGTGAGCCTTACATTGCCAATTTACACTTCTAAAAAATTCACAGTCACCTACCTGATGAGAAAAAAAAAACTCAGATGTTTTTAAAATGGAAGGGCTTCTGCCGATTTTGATTAGATGCGTGGGTATGCACAGATACCACGACTTGTTTGATTGAATGATTTTTTTTTACCAAAAAGGTGAATTTTTGGTTGATGTAAAGTCACTAGTTTGGCACTTATGGTGATTTGAATGATGGCCGACATTGGTCACGAATGCTGAGGGTTTCTGACACAGGTCGCATTCCATGTATGGTGTTTTGAAAATGAAACATTGGGCATGATAACTATGTTTCCCCCTGGGACCAAATGACAATCAACTGGATAACTATAGAAGGCATATCCACGAAATCCTCGTGTTGTTGGTTGAATAGGCCTAGGTGCGCATGACTTTGATTGAATCACAGTGTCACTTAAATGAACCAGCCACTTATTTATGCGCACAACCCCAACATGATATGTTGAGTTACTGGTACGACTGTGTGTTTGTTGTGACAAGTGAAAATGTTGTATTGTGGAGTTTGGTTGGTTGCGCTCCGTGTGTAGTATGGATAGTTTTTTTTATACTTAGTGATACCCTTAGAGTTTTTAAGCATGTTTTATTGAAATTGACCACTGTTGATGATAGTCGTGTCGGGTATTTGGCTCGGATTTTAAGTCGCATTGAGATTTTTTGTTTTACAGTGGCATGGTTACATTGCCTTGGACATTCACTCCTGCATAGTCTGTGTCTAAATGATGAATGTTGGTTGTATAGTCAATTGTCATTTTAGGCGTGGCATGTGAGGTTTTGATTATTTTGATCTTTCTACTACTTATATATATGGGAACGAATATCATTATAGATCTTGATTGGCTCTATTACAAAAATAGTGATTTCATTATTATTTTGGAAACGCTACTTTTAAATATAGATGTGGATTGGGGAAATGTATAGCATTGGTGGATGTTAATGATTACGGATTGGGAATGAGTATTGTTGTTGACTGTTATAAAATGCACAGTGTGAGAATAAAGGGAACAAGAACTCTTACAAATTGTGTGAAATACTTCTGTTTTGTAATGGCAATGTGTTGGATATTAATGGACAGTGAAATTAGGTAAATACATAGGAATTATGACTCAGTCATCTCATTGTTGGTTGATGCATATTTTTCTTACCGCAAAATATGTTATGGATTGCTTAATTAATCTCATGAAAAGTAAACATTTTTTCCCCTTTCATTATCTCATTTTCCATTAATTACAACCCCCTCACATATCACATATTCATTTTGTTCACTCCCTGTTATGATACTAATTACAACCAAGAGAATTTATGTGCTAAGTGGATGAAGTGGAAGTGTCTTGAGTGGATTGAAATAAGGTTTATTGGGTTGATTTATAGTTGATTGTTGTTGTCATTGAGCAGTGACCATTTCTTCTCCCCTTTCATTATATCATATTTTCTCTCAATACAAATCCCTCACGTATCCCATAACACTGTTTCACCCCTCTGCTCATTGATTATCATTAGAACAATTTGTACGGATTGGATTGCATGAGCCTGATACATTCTGAGCCAAATCTATTTCTTATTTTTAAGGAGTTGTCATGCATGGTTATTTAAAAGACTATTTTCTAATCGTTAACATATGCAAGATAAGGTTTTTCAGTCGGGGAAGTCATGGACGAGGAAACAAAGGTAGAGGTAACTAGAACCGAGGCCCAAGAAGGCCCAGTTTCTCTATTCATTTTAATGTTGAGTCAGAATATCTTGGCCAATTGTTTCATGCTAGATTCTTTAATTGGATTGGGCAGGGAATAATCCAACCTAGGCCTGAAAGGCCTCCTTTCGAATCGCCTCAAGCCCCCGACATCCTTGTGGCTCCTCATGTCTCTTTACAGCCTGAAGTCCCTAAAAATGATGGGTGGCAGGAGATTTTTCACCCAGAAGTCTCCTAACACCGTGGCTGGCCCAACTTGACTTTGCCTGTGTTGGAGAAATTTCTATTTTCGACACACTAGTTCAGTGGGAATTAACTGACTAGTTATATTTTAGACTTTCTATTTTTACCATCACTATTATTCATGCATGCATTCCTAAGAAAAGCTAACTGCTTGATTTATTTTCTTAATTATGGAATGTTTTTCCCTATATATGAGTGTATTCCACTCATTCATTGTATCATATTGATCATGATCTATGTATCAATCATCAGCTCATTGGAGTAGTGTGAATATATTTTCTCATTTTTCCATATTGAATCTCTCTTCCTTTCTTGATAAGATTTGTTTGTACTTGATTTAGTTAGATCTCATGTGCAGGATATAATGAAACACTGACATGGTATCAGAGCTATGCTTCTTGGAACAATCCAAACAAGCCAAAGAATAAGGAAAATCGGAGTTTCAGCAAGATAAATCCATGGTCGTACATTTCAGCAGTGATTTCTCCACAAATATTACGTTTTTGAGGAAACAACCTTCTTGGAAAGTAAATCGACCCGTTTTGGAAGTGGATTTTCAACCGTTTGGTGATACTCTTTATCGTTTTCTTAGAAAGTAAGTTGCAAGATAGCCACTTGAAACTGATACGAATCTGTGGCCATACCTTTCTACAGTGATTGCTTCCACAAATATTAAGTTTTTGAGGAAATGACCCGCGATAGTAGTAAATCGACCCATTTTGGAAGTGATTTTTCAACCATTTGGAGAGATTTCTCATTGTTTGCTCAGAAAGTAAGCTGCAAGATCATCTCTTGAAACTGATACGAATTCTTAATTTCTTAATTTTTCACTTACATATTGAGAGTAAATTTTTAGGGGTTCTTAGAAACAATGGAAGATATGGAAAGGAAAACTATTATTCAGTTAAACTTGGTGGTAATCCTCACACCATACAATTATTTTGATTGGAAGCCCAAGGTAGAATTCCAACTCAAAAGGAAAGGACTGTATAATTTGACGATGGCGACAGAAACAAAACCTACATCAGCGATTGAGAAGATGAGATGGGCAAATCGTAAGGATGAGGCCACAAGACTACTTCTTGAGTTAATCTCCACTAGTCTATGGTTTCATTTTTCCACATGCTAGACTCCAAACAAGATCTGGACCACGCTGGAAGGACTCTTTGGAAAGCAGGATGAGATGCGAGGTCATATGCTTGAGGTAGAGTTGAATACCTTAGACACTAAAACTTTTGATAATATAAAATATTTTTTTACTAAATTTAAATCTTTGCTATTGAGGTTGGGTGAATGTGGTATTGATAAGTCTACATAAGAGAAACAACTTATTCTAACAATCTTGGACAAGATAGGACTAGAATACACTGTATATGTCTCCAATTTCCATTCTGGAAAATGTCTTTTTGGAACAAATTGGAAAATGCCTACATTGGCTCAGTTCATTGAGTCTCTTACAAAAGAGCAGACAAAACTCATACAGATGGGCCTCATGGAAGATCCCAAAGCACATGCACTCACTATGCGTGATGGGAAATGGTCATCCAAACAGAATGGGAAGGAGGGATATTCCAAACCCTTTAATGATTCTTCAGGTTCCAAAGACTCTTCAGACTCCAAGAAGAAGAAGAAAGGAAAGCAATGAACTTACTGCAATAAACAAAATCATGAAGAATCCACATGCATGAAGAAACAAATCGATCTTATGGCACATACAGTTCAGAAAAACAACCTTGGAAACTTCATTCCAGAGGGAGTCAAGAAGTAGAAGGAAGAAAATCATGCTCCTAAGAAAGGTAATCATCATGCTCTGGTTGCAATTAATTCCTCATTTGATTCATGGATTATAGACTCTAGTGCATCCCATCATATGGCAGCGAAAGAGGAAGTTTTCTCTTCTTTCAGTCCATGCTCAAGACCCCCTATTCTCATGGGAGATGATACTCCAGTAGCAGTAGAAGGAGAAGGGAGAGTGGAAATCCACAATGGCAGTTTTGAGAATGTTTTACATGTTCCAAATCTTTCTATGAATCTACTCTCAGTTTATCAAACTGCTCAGAAAGGTAAAAAGGTTAAATTTACATCAGTTTCAGTTTCAGTAATTGACATGCATGAAAATTCCATCATTGCAATTGGTGAGGTGGATCACAAGTCAAGGTTGTATAAATTCACTAGGTTTTCTGACGATGACTCCTTTGTTCTACTTACACATAAGGAGAGTACTTTGCATGCACCTCCAGTGAAACATGCATATACTCTTATGCTTCCATCAGTTTCATACATCAGGGATGATTCCATACACTTAGATTCTATACATGGAAATAAGAAGATAGTACAGCCATATAAGAAGCCAACGCCGAATCTTCAATATATGCCCAAGAAGGCACAAACCACACTTTAGGCAACAGGAAACCTTGTAGGGAATCCATTGGATCCGAGGATGACTCGATCTCAGCATGATGAGCCTTCTCATGTACTTTCATCTTTAGAACCTGCAATTCCCATGCATTGCTATATGGTTCAATCTACTGATCCACATAACCACAATAGGGTTGTGGGAAATCCATTATGGTAAGAAACCATGTAGAAGGAGTATGACTCACTCCTACAGAAATAGACTTGGAATCCGGTTCCACGTCCACCAGAAAGGAATATTTCCAAGTGCATATGGGTCCATAGGATCAAGAATTACAAGGCCTGACAGGTTTCCAAAGGACTTCATCAGATCCATAAAGATTTCTACATCTTCAAAAAGACTTTCAATGAGAAGAAGTTTCAGACTTTGCGGGATCGTCTTTCAGTGAAGAACATAGTTGTCTAACAGTTGTTACTTTCTTCTTCTGATACATTATCTTTTGAGGGGGGGKTTTGTTCCAACGTGGTTTTCTCTCTTTCCTCACTTTTATTCAGTGTTCATTAGTTGCATTGTACATGAGTACCTAAAATGGCCTAATAGCCAGGACTCATTTTTTACTCCATAGTGATGTTCAGGGGGGGTGTTGGAGAAATTTCTATTTTCGACACACTAGTTCAGTGGGAGTTAACTGACTAATTCTATTTTAGACTTTCTATTTTTACCATCACTATTATGCATGCATGCATTCCTAAGGAAAGCTAACTGCTTGATTTCTTTTCTTAATTATGGAATTTTTTTCCCTATATATAAGTGTATTCCACTCATTCATTGTATCATATTGATCATGATCTATGTATCAATCATCAACTCATTGGAGTAGTGTGAATATATTTTAGACATTCTTCCATATTGAATATCTCTTCCTTTCTTGATAAGATTTGTTTGTACTTGCTTTAGCTAGATTTCCTGTGCAGGTTTCCATGAAACACTGACAATATGTTCCTCCACCTTTGAACCCCATTGTCCAAGCTTCCCCTAACCACTCGCAGGTGTAATCCTCCCATGCCAGCAAGATATTGAAGACTGAATCCCACCATGCATTTGATAAACAAAAAGCTATTGCTGCCCCTTCCCCACCCTCTGATGACTCTGACAAATCTGTGTCTTCATAGATGCATTTGAGGGACGATTGCTCCCATGTGATCAGTGAGATAAATCCTAAAGGCTCTGCCAACCCAAGGCGAATTCGGGAAAATCAAGAGGTGACAACAACAAAAAAGGAAGGGTTGCATCATAGACTGGAAAATATGGCTTTTGAATTTTATGTTATCTATTGTTTTATGACAGTTGACTTCATGGATTTTGGACAACATGTTTTATTTTGGATATATGGATATTATTTTCAAATATTTTCAAATTTTATGAGCTAAAATTTCCAAAAGTAAATATGTTGAGGGGAGGCACAAGGTGTTGTGTTTTCTTAACAAATGGATTCTGTTATAGTTGTTATGATTGTTATGAACTAAAGGGAGTCACAAGGGGTCCAACCTACTAGTTATTATTTATTTATGACCATATTATGATTATTACTTCCCCCCCCCCCAATTAAAGTTAGTTGAATCTTTAGTTAGATTAACTAATAAGTTGGTTCAACTACTTCAACAAATTCTAATTTGTTAAAAGAAGAAGTAAGGGGAGGAACAAAAGGAGGATAGAAGCAGAAGCATACCAAGTTTTTCTCTTTGAGTTTGTGTTGAGATAATTTATTTTTCATTCATTCATATATTCATCATAGGCTATTTCTCTTTTATGATAGCAGGGTCTTATTGTAGACACCAATATTCAAGGTTGAATCAAATCATTCAGACACTTGTTCTTCAGAGGTGTTGATCTATCTTTGATAGTGTGTGTAGACTTGTATGTTTGTGAATTAGTTTTCATGATTGACAAAGGCTATTTTGCAGAGTCGAGTGGGAAGCAATCTGTGGCAAGATGATCCATCTTTTAGAGTTCAGTTTTGGTTTTCTGTTAGAGCTCATTTTGTATGTTCCATCGGGGATGTCTAAGTTTGAATTTGGTCCAAGATTTCTGTATGAGATTTTGTAAATAAAATGACTCTTTCATGAATTGGAATGAAATAAAGGATTGCTTTATGTCTCAATTGTCTTGATTATCATCTTGGTATCTTTACTTCTATTCTTAAATTTATTTCAGCAATTGATATATTCAGAAAAATACATAAAAAGTGAATTTCCAGCAAGCTTTTGTTGATAAAAGACTAGCCTAACCACTTGTAATTAATACTTGTGAGTTAGGATATATATTTTGTTGGCTATAAATATAGGGTGACATTCCCGTCTACTTTACTATTATCCAAGTAAAGTCTTAAAATGCTTGAGTAAGATCAATCCATATATTTTCCTCAACATTTATTTGGCGACCATACTGGGGAGATCTTCAATATCTCTCTAGTTAAATTTTATACTCTATTTTCATCGATACATATTTCTTTTTCTGATTTTGATTCTTTGACTATTTTTCTTTTAATGATTGTTCTTGTTGCAAGGCAGCCCAATCTTGAGCCCAGTCTCCAAGACCAAAAAAACATTTCTTTAAACCTGTTTCATACTATTTTAGACACTGCTAGGACCAGTGTTGAACTTAACCATTCTTGGGAAGCAATTGAACGAGATATTAGTACTCAAGAACAATTGGAAGCTAGATGTAGGCAACCTAGAAATCCACAATAACCTTTTGTTTCTTCAGTTTCGTCCATTCTTTCATGTCCTTTGAATATCATGCTTCTAGAAGAAGAAGAGGATTTTCACTCGAAATCAGTTCAATTGCTGAGATAGGAAGGAGAAAAGTTGTGCTATCTGCCCAACAAAGTGCTCTAACGAGAACTTTATCTGTTTCATCCATCTCGTCTTTCTTTCCCTCATCTATGATCTACAATATGTCATCTAGTGGTGGCTCTGGTGGCAGAGGAAGTGCTCCATATGCCTAATATTCATCATCATTAGTGATTGGTAGCTTGTACAACCACCATATCCTTGTCCAATCTACTACGAACCCCACCAAATTAATCAAGAAGTATGGAATTTTTCAGTTTGAAGAAGACGCCACAACTACACCATGGCATGTGTCCTCTCCTATTAACCTAACTCCTTCTACTCGCCCACTTCCAAAGTTTAAAGAGCATTTGCCTAAGTTTTCAGGAAATAACACTATCAGTACCAATGAACACCTAGTAGAATTTTCTAATGCTTGTCATAGCATAGGGGCCAATGACAACGATACTTGCATGCGCCTATTCGTCAATTCCTTAGAAGGGAAGGTTGTGAGTGATTTTTTTGACCTTCCTCCTAAGATCTTGTCTACCTGGGAGGAATTAATCTACTGGTTCAGATCCACTTATGGGCAATCTAAAATCCTTGCTGAGAAGTTAAGGGAGTACAATAATGTCACTTACAAAGATCGTGATACCATCAGGTCTTTCAACTTGTGTTCCACCAAGTTGTATAATCAAATCACCGAACTTATCCGCCCTTAGAACCAAGCCACCTTCATTCATAAATACAATGCATTTCCTTATCCTTACCATCATAGGCTTGAAGAAAAGTCCATTGATAATCTCAATTCCACTCTACACACTTGTTCAGAGTACGAAGAATAGCTTGAACGAACTGGTCTACCCCAAGGAGAATCAATTAGAAACACATATATGTCTGCTCTCTTACAACTAGTACAAGATATGAACAATCGTATGATAGCATTTGCGCGGAAGGGTACTGTCTCCCCTCTCACCCTTGGAGCTTCATCCTCTTTTTCCCCTCCTTTTAGAAGTCCAGTTGAAAATAATTTTCAGCCCAAATCTATCCTTCCTAGGAGTTGGTGTAACTTTTGCGAGGAACACCGTGAAGAAACCACGTGTGAGGTAAGGAAGAGTGGCAGAGACAAGATTTTTGGTAAAATACCAGAATCCAGTATCGCTATCCTAGATTTTTCTGAGCCAGAAGCTGTCATGGTTATCAATACCAGAAACAAAGCCTATGCCCCAAAAGGAAAGTTTGACCCTCCTCGCAGTTCTTCTAGCACGAGCTCATCCTCAACTGCTGTTGCGCCCCAAGTTCCTAAAATTCCTGAGAGTCAAATGATCACTCCTCCCCCCCCCCCCC